>CATIWQ010472143.1:0-11633 GCA_949673415.1 Euphorbia schlechtendalii | reverse complement strand
AGGAGAATCCGGTGGACTAGGAGTGAATTGGCAATTTTGTTTTCTAAAGAAAGAAAGTAATTTTCGAAGCATCGATTTATTACTTTTCTTTAGAATCTTCATGTCCTTCTTCATAACTCCAAGTTCCACTTGGCAATTATCCAACTTAAGTTGCATGCTAGCCTTCCAATCTTCCGGAGCTTCTTCGTCCTCTTCATCATTTTCTTCTATTTCGATCATCAGGGCTTTTCCTTTGCGATGGCTTACGGATGGATTAGATGGTCCGATGGAAGTCAAATTGAGCTTCTTGGTGCAGTTTGAGTAGGAGTAGAAAGAATAAACACCATTGTGCTCTTGGAGTAATCCGGTGTTCTTTAAATAATTTCCATCCATGTACCGAAAATACTCACCCGGTTATTGAACATAGGGGAGTTCACCTCTTGCACCAAAGACTATGGCGGTAATAATTTCAGCCACTCCGATTTTACTCCTCATGCTCGTTGAGTTTTTCTTCATCATATCCCAAATTATATCCACAATTTCTGCTTTTTGCTTCATCATAGCGCATCAGAGAACAAACATGTCTTTCTTTTGAACCTTTGTATTCTCTACTCGACAAAATATCGAAGTGGAAAGGTATTTGTGGAGAAGAAGAATGCATTCATCCTTAATAAGTTTGTTAGGAGAATTTTTGGGATCGAAGACTCTCTTACTTGACAAATTTGCCCAAACTCGAATAGGTTGAAATGAGTCCATCATGCTTGATGAATTAGCAATCTCGAATTCGAACAAATCACCCATCATCTCTCTCGTGACGGTGTATTGTTGTCCTTGATTCCGAAATTATATTACCTTCTTCCTTGAATCTTTATAATCGAATTTTACTAAACATTCGAGAATCCAATCTCGATTTTGTGGGAGCCGCATATCCACAAATTTTGAAAGACTAAGAACTGAAAGGTAGGCTTCCATCTCTTCACGGAGATTTTGAGTTTCCAAGAAAACTAAATCGAGGAATATCATCCCATCGATATCCAATTTGCTTAGCTTTTGAAATCTCTTGCCCTCTTCTCTTGTCCTCAATGGGAAAGGACAATCAAATTCTTCTTGAATTGATCATGTTCCTCTCTTTTGTGCTGCTCTCTTCATAAGAGTCATATTGGTTTTGAATAAAAAGGTTTGAAAAGGTTTAGATGCTTGAATTAGAAGATGAGAAACATAAAAAATTTGAAGGCTTTTTAGCAGGTGTGTTGCCTAGGGTTTAACTTAGACCTATTTATAGAGGTTTATTAGGTCTCTAATTGGTCATAAATGGGATTATAACCGTTTAGGGGTCAAAACTAGCTGTTAATGGCTATTTTAGCCATCTGTCATGTGTTAGTTCGCGATCTGTAATGGTTATAATTTTGTCATGTCATGATCGCGAAGGCCAGTCACGATTGTGACTCTCCTCATGAAAGAAACAGAAAGTTTTGTTATTTAGTGATCATGAGCGTGAATTTTTTCACGGTTGTGTGCTTCTTTAATCCTCAAATTTCTTCAATTTTTAGACTTGTACTTATAAAAACTTAGAAACACAAACAAACTTTGTTAAATATAAATGATAAATATTTTATATAATACCTTGAGTATTCATGGTGAAGATAGCAATTGAACATCAACGTCTTGTTGTTCAAATTTTCATTTATAATAACAAAAAAAATTTACAATAAAACGCAAACAAACAAACAAACAATAAAAAACACGAAACACATTGAAATCTACCTATACAAATTTTGTAATTTGAGAATGAAAAGATGAAATTTTATTCAAGGGGAAATGATCCTATCATACGATTAATCTCGTAGTAAGATTCCCTTAAATCTTGCTCGACATCAACTAGTAAAGCATGAATGTCTTCGATTTTTCTATAGATTGAAATTTGCCCTTCCATAAGGTCACTTAACCTTCCATGGAGGTTGGAATTTCTTCTGTTTTCTTCTCACCCATTTTCCCTTTTTCTCTCTCAATCTGCTTCCGCCCTTTCTTCCCATGGTCTCCAACCATAGGTTATTCTATCTTCTCCAATGCACCTTATAAAGATTTTTTTTTCAAAGAAGACTTCCATCGTTAATTCCGGAATTACGTCTTCACTATTGAAAATTTTCATAGAATAGGGTAATCTCCCTATCTGTCCCAACAGATTTTCCATTGTCCGACACCCATATTTGGTCAATTTAGAATTTTGCGCTGCAGACATAAGTGTCTCCATTATAATCCCAGAGACATCGATAGGTGTGCCCTCCAGAATTGCTTCCAAGACAAACAATTCTCCAGGTCTAACAATATCGGAGTTAGACCTACTAAACAGTGCACCACATAAGTAAAAGTGTAATGCCAACAAACAAGGATCACGAATCCACCGACTATAAGCAGATTCTTATTCGTAATCGGTTTGGCCAGTCAAGTGATTCCATGTTGGAGCAAGATTCCATTCAAGTGGCATCTTATAGAAATAATCTTTTAGAAATCCCAAATACTTTTCCAAAGCCTTCCTCGTGATCTTGTATTTTTTCCCATGGTGGCTATAGATCAAACAGTTTTGTGTATCATTTCTCCATGCCACTGTGACCAGCATTTCCATGCAATTACTTACATTGTTTCCAAGAGTCAACTTGGAGTAAATGACAAAATTAAGTATTCTGAGATAATACATAATTCTATTGAAAATACCCAGATGAATAAGACTATTCCTATGAATTGTTTAGGAACTCTTAAATTTAGCAACTCGGATCATTTCACAATGATCTCCTTCTTCCTTTGAATATATAAGGAATGGCGCTTCGTACCATTCTTGAATATTCTTTGGCTGAAAAACACCGGATCTCGTCGGATAAACCATTTTGATGAAAGAAAATTTGTAAGGAATGAAAGGATATTTGATTTGGAAGGAAAAATTTTGAATGCAGGAGTAGATGATTGATGAACAGACGTGCATCAATTTATAGATTTTTAATGGAATAACTGTCAAATAACCGCTCAACCGCTACAGTTATTGCACAGGTCGCGAACGTGACTAACATAATTTTTTAAAACAAAAAGTTTTGTAGGGGAATTCACGAGCGTGATAGACAGTCGCGAACGTGAATAGGAAAAATAGAAGAAAAATCTTCTATTTGTCAAGAATTAAGATGGAAAATTATAACGTATCACCTCCAAGATGATTATTTCATAATCTTTTCATATCTAGAATGAAATTTAGAAAATTGTATGGTATATTAAATAAAACAAACAAATAATAAACTTTAGAACTTACTTAACTTCCCCAAAACTTTGATCTTTAGAACACTATTGCCTTCCTCGGCAACGGTGCCAAAAACTTGTTCACCACTTTTCTACTGATAAGTTTAATAGTTTGTTCACAAGATTCGGTTATATATCAATGGTGCCAAAAACTTGTTCACAAAAAAATATAAGTGTTGTCAGTACCTCTTATCAAATAGAAAAATGATGATAACTGCAAGTATATAGTTGCGATGTAGTTTTAAAAGATATCAAACCCATAGTGAAGAAACCAAGTCTAAGGATTAACAAGGGAAAATAGAGTAAATAAAATAAAAATAGATTGGAGGTTTTGGATAGAAAGATTAGAATGAAAAATGAGTAAATATAAATGTGGAAGACTAGAGAATCTAAATATAGAGATTTTCCCTATGAACAAGTATAGCCGAGAAAACATGCAAGTTCATCAAAGATGTTACGATTCACTAAACTAATCTAACAAACTCGGTTCAAAACACTTAGATGTTCAATGATTCACCGCAGAGCAACACATGAAATAACTTTTCTAAACGTAGCGCAAACGAATTAAGACAATTATATAAACCTGGACAACGTCAATACTATGCTTAGTACGGGTCGCTCTCACATAGCCACATTTAGCAAGTTACCATTCCAAAAATGTTAGCTCACTAAATAGCGTTCTATCACAGATCCAGTGATTATACACGATATTGTTAACCCCGAAACTACTCTTAAAATTAACTCCAACATATATAACTTGATTAATATAAAAGACTTAGCACCAAATACACATTATGACACATAGACATATCATAAACTTCAAAATAGAAAGTATAAGAAGAAAGGAAAGCAAATTTGTAAGGTATGCAAGTGAAAGCTAAGGTTGATCAAATCGTATCCACTCTTTAATGGGAGTCATCAATTCTCGCAATTCCTGCGTCTGCTTTGAATTCGGTCTCAGCCCGTACAGAACCTCCACTAGGATGCTATTCTTTGTGAATATAGAACAAACGAATATTGAAGAATGAAAACTTTTATTGATAAGTGATTTGCAAGTACACTTATAAAACAATCGCTTGAGAATATAGAGAAATCTGGTGATCGAAAAAAGGATTCGAATCACTTAAACATTTTCTCGCTAACACTTATGAACGTAGCGAAACTAGATATTTATTCTCTATCTATACACTATGCACTATCTTCCCTTTCTTTTGCATGAAATTAGTGAGGTTTGGAGCCTTATTTATAGAGTTTGAAGGGTTGCGTCTATCCAAATGAAGAGTCGTGTCCATTGGTGAATGATTGCATCTCTTCATTGTGATTAATTGAGAAGCTTTGATATAATCTATAATGGATAGGCACCTTTTCATGATTGGTTAACTTATGATAGGTGTCTTATCATTGGTAGTTGATGGTGGTTGATCATGCTTATCTGCTGGTTGGTAGTTAAGAAGATAAAACCAGAAAACCATCCGAGTCGCGACCGTGATATATATGTCACGACCGTGAATCTTTGATTAGTATACTTCTATTTTTGAAGTATAAAAGTCACGGTCATGAATGATTATCGCGACCGTGAATTAAGTTTTCTTCAAAATTCTCCTTGCAACTTCACCGATCTTTGATAGATTCGATCCTAAGCCAAATCTTTAAGTTCCAGGCATCTTTTTGCACCTTTTTCACTCTTTTTTCATAGAATTCCACTTTAGATCATTTTACTCCTAAGATTTACCTAGTATCTGCATTCACATAAAAAAATGACTACATACCACGTGAAATCTTTTATATGAAGTATAAAAATGACTTAATTCATAGTGTTAAATGTATAAAATTAATATTATAATAAGTGTAATTATACACTTGTCATTATACCTACACCTGTTACACAATATAGTGTAAGCATGGAACAACCTATTATAATGCTGATATTACGTAGGTTAGATTGGGCTCTAATCGCTCCTGAGAGATATGGGTTTGTCATCACTGATGATAAACATCTCTTTCTTATGGAAGATGATGAGCCCAAAACTTAAAAGGAAGTAATGGAATGCTCAAAATTTGATAAATGGCATTCAGCCATGAGATCGGAGATGGACTCTATGTACGAAAATCAAGCCTGGAACTTGGTTGATGCTTTAAGTGGGATTAAGCCCATAGGATGCAAGTGGGTTTTCAAGAACCAAACCGACATGGATGGTAACATAGTTACCTATAAAGCAAGGCTGGTTGAAAAAGGGTACAGTAAAAAGAAGGCATAGATTATAATGAAACCTTTTCACCAGTGGCCATGCTGAAGTCTATTAAGATACTCCTTGCCTTCATCGCTCATACGATTATGAGATTTGGCAGATGGATGTGAAGACAACATTGCTTAACAGGAATCTGGACAGGGATGTGTTTATGACACAACCTGAGGGTTTCATATCTAAGGATGGCTCTAAGGTATGCAAGTTGCAGAAGTCCATTTATGGACTTAAGCAAGCATAGTTGGAATATTAGGTTTGGTGAGACAATCCGAGAAATTGGTTTTGTATCGAACCCTAATGAACCTTGTGTATATAAAAAGGCCAGTGGGAGTGTGATCATTTTCCTTGTATTGTATGTCGATGATATATTATTAATAAGAAACGATATTCCTTTTCTTAAGACAGTTAAGATGTGGTTGTCAAAGAAGTTCTCCATGAAAGACCTTGGAGAAGCATCTTTTATACTTGGTATTAAAATTTACCGAGATAGATCCCAAAGGCTGCTAGGTCTTTTACAATGTACACACATAGACAAGGTTTTGGATAGATTTAACCTTGTGCAGTCAAGAAAGGGCTATCTCCCAATGTCTCAAGGGATTAACCTTTCTAAATCTGAGTGTCAGAGAACATAAGAAGAGAGACTACTCATGAATGGAATACCCTATACCTCAACAGTAGGGTTCATCATGTATGCTATGGTATACACTCAGCCTGATATCTCACATGCATTGAACACCACAAGCAGATTTCAATCTGACCCAGGTGAGAAACACTGGATGGCCATTAAAACTATCCTTAAGTACTTACACAGGACTAAGGATATGTGTTTAGGATATGGAGAAGGTGATCTCACTTTAAAGGGATACGCCGATGTGAGTTTTTAGTTTGATAGGGATGATTATAAGTCCCATTCAGGTTATGTGTTTATGTTTAATGGAGGGTAGTTGCTTGGAAGAGTTTCAAATAGGATACGACTATTGAATCAACCACATAATTTGAGTACATAACTACTTCAGAAGCGGCTAATTAAGCTGATTGGCTTAAGGGATTTATTGGTGATCTCGATGTGGTGTCCAACATTGTAAATCCGATAGCGGTCTATTACTATAACAATGGGGCTATTGCTCAGGCAAAGGAACCACGGTCTTGCTAGAAAAATAGACATGTACTTAGTAAATACCATCTCATTCAAGAGATAGTAGCCAAAAAATATATAAGTTTAGAATACATCCCAACGGATTAGAATCTAGTGGATGGGCTAACCAAACCATTGACTCAGGTTAAGCATGACCAGCATGTTAAAGACTATGGTATCAAGCACATGGCCAATTGGCTCTAGTTCAAGTGGGATATTGTTAGACATGATGTATGCCCTAGAGGCAATTAGGGTGATATATCTTTATTAGCTATAATGTACAAACAATTTTGATTTAATAATAATAATAATAATCAAAGCATCTTTGTTACTTATCAGTGCTCTTTGTTTATTGTATCTCACTGGTATCATATATGTTTGAATATTTATATGCACATTGATAAAATAAAGTCTATAACTAATTCATAGCGTAAAAGTTTAAGGACATAGTGGGAGCTATGTGGAGTGAGAACTGCACATACATGTTATTATGAATAGTCTAAATATCCATAGTTGTAGTTTCATTGAGACTGGACATCAATGGAGCGGATAGACTAACATGTGTAGGCTTACTCCTTGGATTAGTTCCAAGAAGTCGATCTCATGAGCTGAAGGTGGTACCTTATTTTAACACATGAATGTATTTGGGTAATACATTGGAGACCACCATAACACAAACACTAGGAAATAACTATATCCATGCGTTGGTGTCATGTCTTATTGCAATAACAATACAAGTATCCTCTGACTTGAGATACCGGTTACCTTATGTAGGAGTTGTAATACTTTGGGTCATACTTACTCATACCCTAGTGATCAGGATGACAAGGGTGATTATGGGTATAGCATTGATCACATGTTGGTAAGCTGTGTAGTCAAGATGGGATCCATCTGTTTGCAAGGTTTCAACTCTAATAATTCTTAGGATTTTTTATTTAATAATAAAGCCAAAAACCTTATCTCCCACTTTCCTACCAATAAGATATAAGTTCAAAATACGAACATGTGTTGTTAGTACTTGTTATCTAAATAGAAAAATGGTGACCATTGCAAGTATACAGTTACGATGTAGTTTTAAAAGATATCGATCCCACAGGGAAGGACTAGCTCTAAAGATCAATAAGAAAAATAGAATAAAGAAAATAAAATATTTTTAGATTTTAGTTGGGAGGATTAGAATGAAGAATGGATAGATATATGTATGGAAGACTAGAGATTCTAAATATATAGAGTTTTCCTACGAAATAAGTATAGCAAAGAAAACATGCAACTTCAACAAAGTTATTATGTTCACTAGACTAATTTAACATAATCGGTTCTAGACACTCAGATGTTTAATGATTCACTATAGAGCAATACATGAAATGACTTTTCTAAATCTAGTGCTAACGAATTAAAATGATTATATAAACCTGGATAACAATATTACTATGCTTAGTACGGGTCACTCTCACATAGCCACATTTAGCAAGTTACAATTCGAAAAATGTTGGCTCACTAAACAGCGTTAAAATCAAATATCCAATGATTATACACAATCTCGTTAACCTCGAAACTACTCTTAAAGTTAACTCAAAGGCATATAACTTGATTAATATAAATGACTCAAAACGAAATACGCATTATGACACATATACATATCATAAACTTCAAAAGAGAAAGTATAATTAGAAAGCAAAGCAAAGTTGTAAGGTATGCAAGTGAAAGCTAAAGTTGATCAAACCGTATCCACTCTTTAATGGGAGTCGTCAATTCCTGCAATTCTTACATCTACTTTGAACTTTGTCTTGGCCCATACAGAACCTCCGCTAGGATGCTATTCTTTGTGAATATTGAACAAACTAATGTTGAAGAATCAAAACTTTTATTGATAAGTGATTTGCAAGTACACTTATACAACAATAGCTCGAATATGTAGAGAAATCTAGTGATCAAAATAAGGATTTGAATCACTTAAACATTTTCTCGCTAACACTTATGAATGTAGCGAAAACTAAATAATTTCACTCTCTATCTATGCACACACTATATCTCTCACTTTTCTAATTCCAATGCCACACTATGCATGAAATTTGTAAGGTTTGGAGCCCTATTTATAGAGTTCAAAGGGTTGCGTCTATCTAAACGAAGAGTTGTGTCCATTGGAGAAAGATTGCATCACTTCATTATGATTGGTTGAGAAGCTTTAATCTTATCCACAATGGATAGGCATCTATTCATGATTGGTTGACTTCTGATAAGTGTCTTTTCATTGGTAGTTGATTGCGGTTGATGGCAGTTGATCATTCTTATCTGGTGGTTGGTAGTTGAGAAGACTTGACCAAAAAAACCATCTAAGTTGTGACAGTAACATACAAATCGCGACCTTGAATCTTTGTTTGACAATTTTCTATTTTTGAAGTGTATCAAGTCGCAATCGTGAATTGTTACCACCACCGTGAATTACGTTTTTCTTCAGAATTCTTCTTGTACCTTCACCGATCTTCTTACAAAGAAAACATGCAAGTTCAACAAAGTTATTATGTTCACTAGACTAATTTAACATAATCGGTTCTAGACACTCAGAACCCATATTAATAGTACCTCACAGTACTTAATAGTTTTGGAAATAGCAAACTGTCTAGGATAGTGAAATTAATTGAGTACTAAGTAGACTCTTAGTTAATTAAGCTGACTTGAGTTTGTTTTGGAAAAACAACTCAGTTTTTCTATATAATTAATTAAGTTATGACTTAGAGTAGGAAAAGCTGAGTCTGTGCTGAGTACTACATAGTTTAGGCTTATCCCACTCAGCTTGTGCTGAGTTCCGCTTTTTTTTAATTAAAAGCAGATTTCTATGACACATAGAGACTTTATAACACATATGCTACTAATGTTGCTTGTGAAGGAACAAAATATTCCTTAGTTATTTTTTAGGAGAAAAAGGCACTGAAATTTGTGAAGATTCCTGTGGTCCTCACAACACCAAAAAATGTCAGTAATGGAATGTCAGAGATTCCTCACTATAATCCAAGCAAATGGAATTTCTCTATCATGTGGCGCATCTCAAGATTCTCCGCGCAACTCTGTCAACGTCAGCAAAGATCAACGAATTGAAAGTCTCCATGTTGCATTGTAGTGTGCCTCTCTCAGAACAAGATTGCTTGAAGACAAACAAGAATTTGCCAATAGAAATTTATCACGCCTCAACATTCAAATTCCTATCTATAAATGTCCTAGAATCTGTCTCCAACGGGAAGATTCGAAAGATTTGAAGAGATGATAAATTGAAGATTAGCGATCTTGTAAAGTTTGCAACGGCTACTTCGTAGAGCTTCAAAGTATAAATAGAAGACTGGAGCAGACGTCCAAACTTGGTGAATCACCTTGAATTTCTTAAGAGCTAATTAATTTAGCTTCCAAAGAAATTCCACTACAAGCAATCAGCAAACATCAAAAGTCTTATCTGTTTTTAATAGAGAGAAATTGCTTAGACTAACATTGTAAGGGTTCAACGTTTCTATAAGTTAAAATCAGTTCACTTTCTTATATTAATCTGAGTGTCAGTTTGGGAAGGATACCCGAATTGAGTTGAGCGGTAGTTAGAAAGAAATGTACTTTCTGTAATTGTGTCTGCTAGCTGTAAAGGCTTCTCCGCTTATTGAAGGAATGAATCACTAGTGGATTAAAGCTTGGAGATGGTATCCGGGGACTGGAGGTAGGGTAGGGGCTGAACCAGGATAAATATCAGGTGTTGACGTTCTAACTTTAAGCATTTAGCTTTATCAGCGATTTGCTCATTCTTCTCTTTGTAATTAACATTCTTGCTTGTTATCCGATCTGTGCTAAGTAGTCTTACTTAGCTAAGGATCAAAGATAAACTGTGCCAGCAAAGCTGAGCAGTTTATAAGATTTTATATAGCACTCAGCATGCATATAAAAACTGAACTTGGCGAATAATTTCGAAAAAGTTAAAAGTAACCAAGATAAAGCATTCATCCCCTCTACTATTGTTTGTAGCTTGTTTACGGACCACATGAGGTGGGGCCCTCGCAGCTACCCCTCAAGCTTAAAAGCTTTCGGGCCGCTTGCGTGCAGGTAGGCCCGCATGCTAGTGTTGCACGGGTCACAAGCCCATGCTTTCGGCTAATGAGGGAAGCCTACATGAAACCCGTGGGTCAGCCTACGAGTTGCCCTACACACACGGCTGACCCGCCTGCATGGGATAGGATATCCCATGCAAAGTTAGAGAGAGAGTCTAACACTCTCACATTTTTCCTATAAATAGGCATTCATGCCTCTCGTTATTCACACCCACCAAAAAGCTTTTTTGAACTTGTTTTCTCTCTTATTTCTACTCTCCTCTTCTTTTTTTGTGCGAGATCCTCCACGAGTTTCTCCAAACAAATTGAAGAGTTCTTTTACAAGTCTTTATGTTTAAGTAAGCTTTCGATTTTTGTTTTCGAGTTTATTTACGAGTAGTCTAGCAACTGCTGTCAATCGATGGGTTCTGCCTATTCTCAAGGTTTTGACTCTACTGACTGTAAGGATTTATATTTTATAAAGAAGCCAAAAACCTTGTCTCCCACTTTCCTACCGATAAGATAAGAGTTCAAAATATGAACATGTGTTGTCAATACCACTTATCTGATAGAAAAATGATGACCACTACAAGTATACAGGTATGATGTAGTTTTAAAAGATATCGATCCCACAAGGAAGGAACCAGTTCTAAAAATCAACCAGAGGAACAGAATAAAAGAAAATAATGTAATTTATTTTGGAGGATTGGAATGATGGATGGATAGACAAATGTAAGAAAACATGCAAAATCATCAATGATATTACGTACACTAGATTAATTTAATAGTTTCGGTTCTAGACACTCAGATATTCAATTATTCACCACAGAGCAACACATGAAATGACTTTTCTAAATCTAGTGCAAATGAATTAAGATGATTATATAAATCTGGATAACAATATTACTATGCTTAGTACGGGTCGCTCTC
>CATIWQ010472140.1:0-51997 GCA_949673415.1 Euphorbia schlechtendalii | reverse complement strand
TAGGGTGATTTATGCCCTAGTTATAATGTACAAACAATTTTGAATTATTATTAATAATAATTAAGGCATCTTTGTTGCTTCTCAGTGCTTTCTGTTTATTATTGTATCTCACTGGTATCATAAATGTTTAATATGTATATGCGCATTGATGAGACAAAGTCAATGATTATTTAATAGCATAAAAGTGCATGGACATAGTGGAAGCTATGTTGTGTGAGAATTGGACATACATGTTATTATGAAATATCTAAGTATCCCTAGTCATAATTTTATTGAGACTAAACATCAATGGAATGGACAGACTAGCATGTGTAGGCTTACTCTTTGGATTAGATCAAAGTAAATGATTTCACGAGTTGAAGGTGTTACCTTGAGTTAACACATGAATGTATTCGGGTAATACATTAGGGACTGCTATAAGAAAAACACTCGAAATTACTATATACATGTGTTGGTGTCATATCTTATTGCAGTAGTAGTACAAATATCCTTAGACTTGAGATACCATTTACCTTATGTAAGAGTTGCTATACTTTGGATCATACTTATTCATATCCTGGCGAATAGGATAACACACCTGATTACAGGTATAGCGATGATCACATATTGGTAAGCTGTGTAGTCAAGATGGGATCCATCGCTCTTGATATAGCAATATAATGGGAGATGTACCTTAGGGCCATAAACCTCTAATCGAAGTATAAGATTGATAGAGAGAGATTCTAGTCAATCAAGATACTTAATGGCTAAGTGGTGTTCTTCGTGAACAAGTTTAATTCAAGGATAGCTACCGTTATTACATGAGCTAACACTTAATCCAAACTCAATAAATTGGATGGTACTTAACCTAAGGAAAGGAGTGTATTGTGTTGGTTACTATTGCAGAACCGGATCAAGTTATAGGCACGTGACATTCCAAGTATCGGGGGATGATACGCCTTTGCTAGAAAGCCCATTTGATCATCTAGAGCTATCGGGTTCCATATCTGTCTGGAACACTAAGCCTAAAGGTTCTCGGATGGGAAGCCAAGTTTAGGTTAACCTCTAGAGGCTCTATACTTTGCGATCCTATGAGGTCACACACTTTGGGTCTTTTTTGGACTATGTAAAGAACCTATGGACTAAGTCTGTACCTAAAATACAAGTTGTGAAATCAGTGAGAAGAATTATTAATTGGTTTAACATAATTAATAATTAAAAAGAATTATGAGAAAATAGGGAAAAAGGTTGCACGAAGCGAGCAAGGAATTTTTTCCGTTGTGAGTGGGCCCCAAACGAACACATGTTGTTCAAAGTGGGGCCTGCATTGCTACCCTATGAGCTAATGGGCTCATGGGCCTCTAGCTCGTGAGGA
The DNA here is from genome assembly GCA_949673415.1 of Euphorbia schlechtendalii. Classification (NCBI taxonomy): domain Eukaryota; kingdom Viridiplantae; phylum Streptophyta; class Magnoliopsida; order Malpighiales; family Euphorbiaceae; genus Euphorbia; species Euphorbia schlechtendalii. The sequence goes on along the minus strand of CATIWQ010472140.1, from coordinate 50,643 downwards.
CAACCCGCACATGTAAGCCTACAAGATGGGCTTGTGGGAAGGCCCCCAAGTCGTAGCTTGCAGCATAAGGTAAGCCTAGGGCTTGCCTTGTGGTAACCGGTGGGTCCCTATACCCGCGCGGCTGACTCGCTATACATGGGATGGGATTTATCCCATCCCATTTAAAGTTATAAGCAGAGTCTGTCACTCCCCCATTTTCCCCTATATATAAGCTTAAAGCCTCTCATTATTGACACACCAGAAGCTTAGAGCTGTTTTTCTCTCTTATTTCTATTGTCCTCTTCTTTTGTTGTGTGAGATCCTTCACGAATTTCTCTAAACAAATTGAAAAGTTCTTACAGAAAGCTCTAAGTTTAAGTGAGCCTTCCTGATTATTTTTGGGTTGATTTTTCAAGTATTTTAGTGTGCTGAGTAGCCTTACTCAGCTAAAGATTAAAGATAAACTGTGCCAGCAAAGCAGAGTAGTTTATACATTTTTATATTGTATTCAGCACAAATAAAAACTGAACTTGGTAAATATTTTGAAAATCTTAAAAGTAACAAAAAAAAGCATTCACCCCCGTTTAGCTATTGTTAAGATATCGTTTATAGACCAAAAAGTTGTATCAAATCGGTTTCTCAACTTTTACACTAATAGTCTTTGAGTCAAGATCCATAAATAGCTTATAATAGCTTTAGTTTCGGTTCTAGTCAGACAGTTCTCCTCAAAGAGCAAATGTATGTTACTAAACCAACTCTATTTGATGGTAATCACTATACTTTCTAGAAAAATTGCATGAAAAATTTCATCCAGTCACAAAGCATGGAGGTCTGGCTCGCTATCGAGCTTAGTCCTAGAGTTCTCACAGTTGTGAGGAATGGAGTGCATGTACCAGTAGATCCAGAGGACTACAACGATGCTGACATGAGGCTTCTCAAAGAGAATGCCGCAGTGATTAATTACTTACAATGTGTGTTAGATCTTTCTGAGTTCAATAGGGTCTTAGGATGTTAAATAGAATAGGAAATCTAGAAAAAGCTAGAGATTACCTATGAGGGGACCGACAAGGCCAAAGAGTCAAAGATCAATCTCATGTTGAGGGAGTATGAGATGTTCTCCATGGGTGCCAGTAAGGGTATTCAAAGCATGAATACCAGGTTCATTAACATTATTAATGAACTGAAGAGACTTGGAAAGGAATTCATCGAAGAGGAACTCGCCAAGAAGATCCTCCGTACTCTTACCTTAGAGTGGGACTCCAAGAAGAGCAGTATTGAGGAGGCTCATGACCTTAAGACCTATAGCTATGATGAGCTGATAGGAACCTTGCTAACTCATGAGATGTCTCTAAGGAAGTACTCAGATGACTCTAAGAGGAATCAAGGCAAAGAGGGCAAAGTCATCATCCTTAAAGCAGATTCATCATATGAGTCCACTAGTTTCTACTCTGATGAGCAAATAGCCCTTCTAACTAGGCATTTCAAATGCTTCATTGATAAGTACAAGAAGTTCAACAACAAGAAGAAGTTTCCTGGTAAAATCAAGTAAACTCAACACCGGTGAGGAGCTGAGGAAGGATCGAAGAAGGAGCATAGCAAAGACATCAAGTGCTTTGGCTATGGAGAGAAAGGCCACATCTAGTCTGGTTGTCCCAAGGCAAAGAAGGATAGGTTCAAGATGAGGTTCTCCAAGAAAAATGATACACTTGCTACCATTTGAAGCGACTCAGAAGAATCTTCATCATCTGATGAGGAAGTTACTGATTTTGCTAACCTTTTCTTGATGGCCATTGAAGATCATCAAGGCAAAGGCTCAGCGTCTAACTTTGGTAGAGATCATTCCATGGTCAACTCTGAAGCTGAGCGTGTTAAAGGAAAATCTCCTCAAGCTGAGGTACATTTTGAGATTCCTTTATCTATGGATGAGTTTACCCAAGCTCTCTTTGATGTTATGAAACTAACTAATAAATCAATAAAGAACATCAAGGAGCTAGTGAGGAGAAGCGATGATATGGAAGACACTAGTGCTTCCTTATCAATTGATATTAGCTTTCTTCAAGAAAGAGCTAACTATCAAGAGTGTACTATCAGCAAGCTCACTAAGCATTTAGATGAGTTAACTGCTGAGTTAATAGTCTTGAAAAAGGAACGTGTTCCTCCTCTAGCCAGCAATCAAACTCAAAGTAACCAATCTCCCAATTCTAAGAGGAAGAATTCCACTCAACAAAAAGAAAGCAAGCTAGCCCAAACCAAAAATGGTGTGTGATTTTTGTGGGAAAGATGGACATGCCATAGTTCTTTGTAGGCATTAAAAGGGTTATTATTATTAGTACGACTGGTCTAATTTAAGCACTACTAACAAAGGAGGGCCCAAGTCAAAATCATGGGTACCTAAGAAAACGTGACTATTTTAGAAGTGAGCCTTAGATCAACTTATGACTCTCGAATGTGGTATTTGGATAGTAGATGCTCAAGGCATATGACGGCAGATAAAAGTTATTTCATCTCATTGGAGCGTAAAAGGAATGGAAGAGTCAATTTTGGAGATAACTAGAAAGGCAAGATTGTGGGATGTTGCACTATCGGTGTTTCACCCTCAATCGAAGAGGTTTCTATTATCATGGGTCTGAAGTTTAATCTGCTCAATGTAGCCCAGATTTGTGATAAAGGCAGAAAGGTTACATCCGACTCAATAGGATGCTCAGTAATTGACTGTAATACTGACTCAACTATACTCTTTGCTCGCAGAATCAATAATGTTTATATGATTGATTTATCCCCTGGCTCCACTAACATTTGTCTTGTATCTAAGGAGGCTAATTCATGGCTTTGGCACAAAGGTTTGGGTCATATTAATATGAACATTCTATCTAAACTTGCTAAAAAGTAATTAGTTGTGGGTTTACCCAACATCAGCTTTGAAAAGGATAAACTATGCTCTGCTTGCTAGCTCGGTAAGAAAGTTAAGAAATCATTTAGATCAATAAATCACGTAGTAACTAAGCAACCGTTGGAGTTACTCCACTTGAATCTTTTAGGCCAATTTAGCCAATGACCTTAGGGTACGAGGTTCTCTTTGGTGGTTGTGGATGACTTCACGAGATTTACATGGTTAGTCTTGCTGATTAGCAAAGACGAGACTTATGAATCTTTTGTCAAGCTCAGTAATCGGATAACTAATGAAATAGGAGATAAAATCTATAGAATCGGAAGTGATCTTGGATGTTAATTCTAGAGTTTCAATTTCGAAGAATTCTATTCACCGCATGGTATTGACCACAACTTCTCGTCTCCTTACATGCCTCAACAAAATGAGGTTGTAGAAAGGAAGAATAGGACTATAGTTGAGATGGCTTGATCCATGTTGAGTGATAACAATCTACCAAAGTACTTTTGGGGAGAAGCTGTTAACACAGCTTGTTATATCTTGAATTGGGTTTTAATTCACCCAATTCTTGAGAAAACACCCTATGAGCTTTAGCGAAGGCGTAAGCCTAAGATTCATCATCTCAGATCTTTTGGCTGTAGGTGCTATATTCTTAACACCAAAGATTAGTTAGGAAAGTTTGATCCTAAGTTTGATGAAGGTATTTTTTTGGGATACTCAACTAACAGTAGGGCATACAGAGTATATGTCAAACGTACTGGCCTCTTAGAGGAGTCTATGCATGTAGATTTTGATGAAACTAGCATTGTAGAAAGACATTCATCTAATGAAGATAAAGGAGTTCCCTAGCATTCAAATCAACTCAGTATGCCACAAGTTGTACTACCCAACTCAACACAGGAGCCCCTAGTTAAGGAAGTCAAGGAAGATGGTGATCTTTCTATCAACTTCAATGATGGGCAAGATCAGCCTCCACCTCAGCATCCCATTAAAGATCCTCCAGCAGCTGATCCGATTCTTCCAAGAGAAATCAAAGTTCATCGCAACCATCTGCTCGATAGCGTGGTTGATGATGTTCATAATCCTGTGATGACATGAGGTCACCTTAGTCGAATGATGCATCATCCAACCTTCATTTCATTGATCAAACCCAAGAATTTTGAAGATGTAAAAGGATATGATTATTGAATTATCACAATGAAAGAGGAATTGGATCAATTAAAGCATAATGATGTTTGGGATCTAGTTCCTATGCCTAAAGGAAATCAATTATCAGCACCAATGGGATTTCAAGAACAAGCTAGATGAAGATGGCATTGTTGTAAGGAACAAGGCTAGGCTTATTACTCAAGGCTACAATCAGCACGAAAGAATCGATTATGATGAGACTGATGCATCAATGGCCTGGGTCAAAGCCATTCTAATCATCGGTGCATTTCGCATCCCATATAAACTTCAAATTGTTTCAAATTGATGTCAAAAGCACTTTCCTAAATGGATTCATTCAAAAAGAAGTTTATGTTTACCAGCCCCCAGGCTTTGAAGATGCGAAGAATCCTAAGAATCTCTTCAAATTGAAGAAAGCTCTCTACAAATTGAAGCAGGCTCTACGAGCTTGGTATGAGAGGCTGACCAATTTCTTGATCAACAAAGGTTATGAAATAGGTAAAGCAGATACGAATTTGTTTATCAAGCAAAGGAAAGAAGATGTGTTTCTAGTCTAAATATACGTTGATGATATCATATTTGGAGCAATTGATGAGAAGCTGTGCAAGAAATTCAGCAATTAGATGAAAAGCGAGTTCAAGATGTCTATGATGGTAGAGCCCAATTTCTTCCTTGGTTTTCAAATCAAGTAAATTGATGATTGAATTTTCATTAGTTAGTCCAAGTATGCCAAAGAAGTCTTGAAGAAATTCGGCATGGAACATTCGAAGCAAATTTCCACTCCTATGTACACAGCTACTATACTAAGTAAAGATGAAGTTGGTAAACCTGTGGATAACAAGTTCTACAAAGGGATCATCGGTTCTCTTCGCTATCTCACTACTAGTAGGCCAGACATATAGTATGTTGTGTGTTACTATGCTCATTATCAAGCTGTTCCTAGAGAATTTCATTTAGCCATTGTGAAGAGAATTATTAGGTACTTGTAAAGCTAGATTGAACTAGGTCTATGGTATCTCAGCAGATCAGATTTCATTCCTAGGGGATTCATATAAGCTGATTATGGGAGAGACAAACTCGATAGGAAGAGTACAATAGGAGGATGTCATTTCCTTGGAGAGTATCTTGTCTCTTGGTATAGTAATAAGTAAACTCCCATTGCATTGAGTACAGCTGAGGCTGAGTACATGGCAGCAAGAAGTTGTGTAGCACAGTTGCTTTGGATAAAGCAGTAACTAGAAGATTATGGTATAAAGTCAGATTGTCTCGAAGTTATGTGTGATAACAAGAGCGTACTTGACCTATCCAAGAATCCAATTTAGCATGGGAGAATGAAGCATGTCAACATTAGGCATCACTTCATTAGAGATTTTGTGCTACAAGGAGATGTCAAGCTAGAGTATGTTCCATAAGAGGAGAAGCTTGCTGATATCTTCACCAAACCACTACCAAAGGAGCAATTCTGTGAACTGAGACTGTTGATTGGTATGGTAATCCATGATAGAGAAGAAAGATGAAAATCTCAAAAATTTTGCTAAGTGTTGGAGATCAAGCATGAGAAGACACTTGGATAACACCATCAAGTATTTAAAGTAATAGCATGAGGAACAGTTTCACGGTTATAAATTCAAGTTACATTTCATGATGTGCATTTGAATAGGAAATGTTTGTACAAAAACTTTCTATTTTACTGAGGAGGTTAATTAGAGGTCAATCTTGGCATTCATTTTCATCTCGAGCTGTGGTACTGACACATATCCATGAGAGCTATGATCATCTATATAAGTTGAACAGTTGAAGAGAGAAGGTTACTTGCTTTCTACGAATTTGAAATCTCAGAGCATTCTAAACCTAATCTCTTCTTCTTTCAATCCTTTCTCAAATCTCTCAAATGGTGAAAACTAAGACCACTTTGAGGATCAAGAACACCACCACCATGAAGATCAGGGTGAACGAAGAAGGAAAAACTGAGAAGTTAACTCTTGAAGTGGGAACTCATCTTACAAAGATGGAATGGGAAGATAACTTGGAGTTTGGCCCCATTTATGAAGTGAACTAAGAAGGCCTACTACTCAAAAAAATGATGCATAGAGTAATCAAGCAGCAGCACCTCAGTTTCTTCTAGAGAATTGAGGGTTCTACTATCACATGCCTCATTAGAGCTTTCTAAACCCATCTCTACATGATTGAAGGATTTAATGATGTTTTGTTAATGGACTGTGCTGGCAAATAAACCTTAATTTGTTCCCGGCTGATTGGAAGCATTCTTAATATGATAAATTCAATCATTTAGCTCCGCAGATTTGGTGATGAGGATTCCATAATCAGTCCTAAAGATTGGGAGCTCCCAGCAAACTATGTCTCATGGGGGATTGCTGCTAATGAGATGTCATGGATTGCAAGGATGTGCCATGAGCTGTTGGTGAAGTTGCTATTACCCAAGACTGGCTCGCTGACTAGCTGTACATATTTCGAGCATTGTATGGTCTACCATACGGTAGAGGGTAAAAAGTTGAATTGGCTAGTGGTGATTCTTAACCACTTGACAAAGCTGACTACCGTCATTCACTATGGTTACCTCATAACCAAGATTATGAGGGTAGTGAAAGTCGATGTGGCTTAGAATCAAGGGGAGTTTGATGAAACAATCTTGTCGGTGAAGAATTATGAAATGTCGCACTTCAACAAGTTAACTCATGACCAAGTGCATGCTAGGTACACCAAAACTCACCAAAAGCGAAAGCTGAAATGTGTACCATCAGTAGTGTCCGCGCACATCAGCAAGGAGGAAGAAGATTAGTTTATGGTGGAATTCAAAAAGAGTGATGACACTGATAAGGCTCCTATCTCCAACATCATGGAGAAATTCACCACCACCTCCTCCAAACCTCAGAAGGCTACTTCATCCAAGGCCAAGAGGAAGAGTCTAGCCATGACTAGTGATGCTCCTACTTAACATCAAAGAAGGAAAATGCAAGCCAAAACTCGCACCTAAAGAGAGGTGGAGGCTGAGCAGCAAGCTGAGGAAAAGGAAGAAGCGGTTGAGGCCAATGAGTCCCTACGCCAAAGGAAGCACAAGATGGTTTTCTCAGAGAACACTGAGGAGCAGAGCGGGGCCAAGAAGTCTAAAGAAGATGATCAGCTTGAGTCCAACGCTACTGAGAATATTCAAGATGTCTTTGCCAAACTCAAGGGCACTCAATGCAAGCGTCCTACCACCACACGACCTCTGCAAAAGAATGTGTAGGTGGTGAGTAGCAAGGACGATGCTGGAGACACCATCTCCCTGATTCCTAAGGAGTCTGATCCTTAAGGTCCCATATTCCCCATTAATACTTTCACTCATGTTGAGGAGCCTTCTTAGCATGAGTAATAAGTGTATAATTACACTTATTATCATGATAATTTTACACATTAAACACTATAGTTTAAGTCATTTTTATACTTTATATAAAAGCTTTCACGTGCTTTGTAGTTGTTTTTTATGCAAATGCAGGTACTAGGTAAATCTTGGAAGTAAAATAATTAAAGTTGGAAATCTATGAAAAGAGAGTTAAAAAGGTGCAAAAAGATGCGTGGAATTTAAGGATTTGGCAAAGGATCGAAGATGTCAAAAATCGGTAGAAATCGCAAAGAGGAATCATGTAAAAAAAGGCATGTCATGATTGGGACACACATATTGCGTCCATGACTTGTTAACTTTCACAATAGAAAGTTTCCAACCAAGAATTCACTGTTGCGACAATCATTCGCGGTCGTGACCTTAGCGGTTTTTTTGTCAACTCTTCTCTTCTTTCAACCACTGGATAAGAATGATCAACCACCATCAACTGCCATCAACTGCCAAACAAAAGACACCTTTTGGAAGTTAACCAATCATGAAAAGGTGCATTTCCATTTTGGATAAGATCAAACCAATTCAACCAATCACAATGAAGTAGTGTGATTCTTCGCCAATGGACATGAATCTTCGTTTGGATAGATGCAACCCTTTGTACTCTATAAATAAGCTTCAAGACTCAACCAATTTCATGTGGATTATGTGGTGTGGCATGAGTGATAAGTGTTTTGCATAAATGGAGAGCAAAAATTTCTAGATTCCACTACATTCATAAGTGTTATCGAGAAAATGTATAAGTGATTTGAACCGTATTTCGATCACTAGATTTCTCTACATATTCAAGGGATTATTGTATAAGTGTAATTGGAAATCACTTATCCATAAAAGTTTTTGTTCTTCAATATTTTTTTATTTGATATTCACAAAGAATAGCATCCTAGTGAAGGTTTTGTACGAGTCGAGACCGAATTCAAAGCAGACGCAGGAGTTGTGGGAATCGACGACTCCCATTAAAGAGTGGATATGGTTTGATTAACTTTAGCTTTCATTTGCATACCTTAAAACTTTTCTTTGCTTTCTACGTATACTTTCTATTTTGAAGTTTATGATATATCTACGTGTCAAAATCTCTAGTATGAATACACCTGAAGTAGATGCCTCACTTGGCTTATTCTTCACTTGTTTAGAAAAAAGAGCTCTTAACTCACATTTTAATTCAGCACTTTTCATTAATCTTCTCTTGATCTTGAGAGCCCTAGACTTTCTTATCTTTCGATCCACTGTAACAAGTTGATTCTCAAGTTTATTTTTAAAATGTATATCATATTGTTCCAATAGGTCTACCATGTTAGAAAAATTCCAATAATCACAGATGTTGTGAGTGGATGACATGGAGCGATGGGCCGAGAGCGCGTGAAAAATAAAAGGTGCGGTCCACCGATGTGTTAAAGTTGAAAATATTATGTACCAGGTCATGGACCCGAAAAAGTTGATAAAGAAAGCAAAAACATTTTAGATTGGTAAAACTTGAATTCTCCATCTCTTAGTGTAGAGTCACCACCTGGATTAGCTCTTTTAGGAATCAAAGTCCTTTGAAGCTTAACGTCTGAGAGATGGCCCACTAAGACACAGAGATTCAGGTTCAGGATAAGTTACTTATTTCTTATAAGATCACATTATATAACATCTATAGAAAACTATATTTCTTAATTCTGCATATTCAAAATTATGTCGTTTCTAGGTTTGCAATGTATGATTTAACGCGCATACCAAAAGTAGTAAATCCATACATAAAGAGATAAATAAATGCGAAAAAGTAAAGGTTAAAATTATATAGCCTCAGGGTATGCAACCGCCCGCCTAGTCTATTAATTACAATTCCTAAAAAATAATTGATATTACGATACACGAAGGAAAATAAAGCCTAGGCATACATCTAACCTGCATCCACAAGTGTAAGCACAAGGTATATTACACAACATGAATATTTACACATATGCTCGATTTGATTTTGACAAGACCCGTGTGGCCTAATATAAAACATCAATGATTGAAAATTTCCTATTTAGAAACAAAATGATTCATTTTATTTACAAATATGTTGGTCATTTTTTATTAGTGAAAATGACCGCATGGCAATGTGTGAGGCCTGTTATCCAGGAATAATTTATATTCCCTTCGTGGGGGTATTCTAACATGTATTTTCATAAATTAAAAGAAATTAAAGATGAAGAAGAATTATTACAACATTTACACAATAAAAGAAAATAAAATAATTCCTAGGTCCACATATAAAATGAAAATAAGAAAAATACAGGAAGCACGGATGATGTAGCTCTAGGAACTCAAAGGCTTACCCTTTCGGTGTGAATCCACTTCTGCGTATCCTTATGGTCCTCGGAAGCATTCCTCATTCATTTTCAGCTGTGTTTGTGTAGAAAATAAATGTTTATTTATCCAAAAGATAATCAGACTCTAGTTCTAAATTTATTTTTAACCCAAGAATATATGAGGATTTTAGAAGAAGAAGTAGATGAAAGAAAGTTGATTTGAAAATTGTAAAGTTTTAGAATCAGAACATGTTTTGGATCCGAATTATTTGAAAAAAAAAATTCTTTATTTTTGTCATTGCTATTTCTCCTGAAAATAGAATTTTTCTCTAGTTTTCAAGCCCCCTTCAATCCAAAAAAGTCCTGATATATATAGGGTAAAAACCTGAGCTTGCTGGAATTTTCTAGCGAGGCTCACTGAAAATTCTAATGAGCCTCGCTGGAATTTCCAGCAGGCTCGCTGGAGATTCCAACGTATTCGGCTTTCTTCCCGATATATATATATATATATATATATATATATATATATATATATAAAATTTATTTATAAATTTTACCAAAGTTTTTTTTAAATAATTAAAGTCCATAGCACAACTTGTTAACGAGGAACATTTACATTCAGAGATCTTTAGATAATAAAAAATCATGTGTTTGAGGATAAAAATCATGAAAAGCCATCATCATTGAACGCGGAAGCTAGTACGAAATCCCATGCTCACAACTACCCCTCATGTGATAATTGCTGGTTATGTAACCAGCAATTATTAAAGGAAATGGAGCGAAGGGATTGAGAATATACCTAACCGGTGTGGTTGGTCACTTCTTTGCCCCCAAATGGTGATGACGTGGGCAGTCCTTTTAGGCGCCATATCCTCACAGGATTTTCCATTTCTTTCTTCGAAATCCCTTAGTGTTTGATTCCCCTTATGAGTGGGTTGACTATTCTTTTGTATGATGTCCCTTTAATATTTTGTAACTGTTTCCTTCTTGAGTTGCTATTATCATGTGCCCCTTGAAGATAGGTGCCTGAATCCCTTTCAAAGGTGATCCCATGTGGAGGGATATTTAACCGTTTCTTTCTTTGGTCGGTGGATGAGATTGTTTCTTTCTTCAGTTATCGAGATATTTGTTTCTTCTTTGGTTGTAATTTGATTTTCCTTAGTAAGATGTTGACTTGTTTCCTATGGAAAATCAGAGAAACATATAATTTTAATACATTTTATGATGAATTTTTTATTTATTTGATTGAGTTTATGCGAAGCAAAAATTTTTACCCCTTCAATCAAAATTAAAACATGATGAATAAATGAGTTTAATGAAAATTTGGGGATGTCCCGAAGACCACTTTGTTATTTTAAGAGGCTTTTCTGATGTTACAATGTTGACTTTAGGCTTGAGTGGGCCATCAAGTTTCTTGGTGTTTGCAGGTTCCCCAAGTGGAGGCAGAGTTTCTTGTTTACTTGGATGGTGTTGTCTTAGTTTGGCATCATCTTTACCTATAAATGATGTGTTGTAAATGTAATGTATGCATGATTTTATGCATGAACAATATTTATTGCATGAAGTACGTTCATTTATCATAGGTCTTGTGGGCTTCATTCATTGAAGATCCTTCTCTAGTGCTGCTATGAGGTTGCCCCAATGATTTGTCTCACTGGGGATTCCATGGATAACTCTTAGAGCGATGACCATGGGTTCGTTAATTCAGATTCGATTTGAGAATTTAGATATGATTTGAGGAGGATTTGGATGAGTCATTGATCCTGCATTGTGTTAGTGATGATCACTAGGAAGCTATTTGCTTGAAGTGTTGCAGGCATCTAATGTCATGTACCGTTCCAAGGAGGAGATGATGAATTTGATATTTCTTTGGTCTTAATTTTTGCATAGACCACCCTTACGGGTTTTCAATCTATCAAACCTTGTCTTAATTTTTTCCATGACCGCCCTTTCAGGTTTTCAATCCAGCAGACTCATTTTTTCTTTCTTAACTTTTTCATTTTTTAGATGTTTACTTGCGATATTCTACCATTTCCATGCAAGCAATTAAATTAGGCATATGGATAAAGCTTCAGCAAAAATGGCAATTCATTGATGAACTTAACAGGGTTATAAATGTTCAAAATGATTTGACTCATTCTATGAATTAGCCCTGTCAAGTTTTCTAACAAATGTTGTTCTTCTGACATCCTATGTTTTGCCTGAACTACCATTTTCGTGTTTTCAACTCAGTGAATTATTCTTTTTCTATTTTGAAAAGAGGCCATAATTTTTACTCAACTAACAAAGTGTTAATTGACAGGTTAATTTATTTCTTGTTAGTACTGCTTTTTACCGATTTATTTCTTTCACCTATGCGTGATAACAATTGTGTAAGACTTGGTTGATTTGATAGATCAGTTTCCATCCATGTCCATGACTTCAGTTATTGTCTCATTTGACATTTCTAATCAATTGGTTGGTTCTCATGCTACTTCACTAGCATGAGGTGCATTCGATGATGAGTCTTGATCATCAGCATTTCTTTTTGAGTTCAATTATTCTCCAACAATAGGTGATATGTCAGAGAGCTTTAGCCATCATCTGTTCGCTAACCCTTAATGCCCTTATTACCATTTGGTAATGAATTAAGTGAGCACATGGTCTCCAGAGCCCACATACTTTTCAAATTGTGGCATCACAAAGTTTAGGGGTAAGCTATCTTCATCACCGATTGTCGATTACGCCGAGTATGGATTCATGTGATGTCCACCGTGAGTGGCCAAGAACTGTTGCCATAATTCCGCCATTCCATGTTGTTGTAGGATGGCATTCCCTATGCTTGAATAAGAGTTATATTGCCCTTGGTGAAATGCCTCAAAATTGTGCAGTTGAGGTGCTTGGAATTATGAGGCAACTGACATTGTAATAAGAGTGGTGTAAGTGAGGTGGCCAAGTTACCTGTATGGTAATAGGTTGAGATTTCATACTGTGACTTGATCTCATAGAATGAAGTGGTCAAAATTATTTCGGGTAAGTAGTGCGACATACCCTCATGAAAATCGAATAAGATGAAAATAGCCATCGTGTGTAGCTATTGAATGATTTGGTTATTTTGCCCAATTAGGGTGGAGTTTCGGATGAATGTGTGGTCATCTCTATTAGAGGTAATGTGGTAATGTATGAATCATTGCCCCATGTGGGAGGATAGTTTGGGTATTAATTGTATATCCTTGAAGATTTGGTAAGGTTTTTGAAATAAGTTCGCCCCGTGTGGGCTTAGGTTTGGATGTCAATAGGGATATCACGTGATGAAGGAAAAATGGTTTGGGTAGGTATTTGCCCCATTTGGGCTATGTGGCATGTGTGATTGCCTTGTGTGGACTGTGAGTTAGATGTCAAGTGGACATCTCATATGTCAAGTGGACATCTCGTTGGGAAGGGGTAAGGGATGTTTCATGACTCTAATTTGTTCATGTTATCTTTGGGTAACACGATCTCGAGTATCATCTAATCCTAAGCATGTGTGATGCCAAGTTGCTTCATGACGATGAGAAGATATTATGTTACATCATATTAGTGTGTGTGTTTAAGTGTCTGTACTAAGATTTGTGGTTAGCATGGAATTTGTACAGTGATAAGTAGTAAACACGTAGCACATAGCATGCAACATTCAATCTTCCAACCATACAACTCTCACGTGTTGGGTTTTTAGCTAGTTTTTATCTTAAGTTTGGTTCATTTTAGTACCATGAAGATACTAAGGAGCGCAACTGCAAGAAAATATAATGCATGGTCATTTGTTGGGTAACACCCTAAGGGAAAATGCCCATGGTTTATTTACATGAGATTTGTAAATGGGTTATTGATGTAGAATGTTCTTGTTGCACTAAAATACACTCCAAGCCTCTCCCCAAATGGATTCTAACAAGGGAGATACATGCTATATGGCAACAAGTGCTCCACCTGCTAAAGTACTATCTTTTCTCAGGGAGGCAAATTAGTACAAGATAAAGCTTTGCGGTAATAGGGTACCTTAATCTTACCGGCTAATCCCCTCTATTGCAATGTGAAATTATGAATATGTCATAATCAAGAGAATACGGGATAATGTGATCAATAATTTTCAGCACTCATAAAAAATCTAAAACCTTTAAAAAAAGCAAATTTTTAGAAAAATCCCTAGCGAAGTAGCCACTGCGAGCAGACGACAAGGAGCAATGGGCCGAGAGAGTGCAGAAAATGAGAGGCGCAGTCCACTAGGGTGTTTAAGATGAAAATAATATGTACCGAGTTGTGGACCAGGAAAAGTTGATTGAGAAAGCGAAAATATTTTATATTGGTCAAACCCAAATCCACCGTCTCTTATTGTAGACTAGCCACATGGATTAGCTCTTCTAGGAATTAAAGTCCTGTGAAGCTTAACGTTTGAGGGATGGCCCACTAAGACATAGTGATTTGGGTTTGGGATAATTTGCTTATATCTTAATTGATCACATGATATTAGATCTATAGAAAACCGTATTTCTTAATTTTGCATATTCGAACTTATGTCATTTTAAGGTTTCTCATGTATGATTTAACGCGCATGCGGAAAGTAGTAAATCCATACATAAAGTAATAAATAAATGAGGAAAAGTAAAGGTTAAAATTACATAACCTCGAGGGATGCAACTGGCCCCCTAGTCTATTAATTACAATTCCCAAAACATAATTGAAATTGCGATGCCCGAAGGAAAATAAAACCTAGGCATACATCTAACCTGCATCTTGTAAACACGGGATTTTGTACCAGCTCGCGCGTTCAATGATGACAGCTTTTCGGGATATTTATCCTCAAATCACACTTTTTTGACCATCCAACGATCTTCAAATGGAGTCTTCTTCGTTGCTGAATTATTTAATTTTATTCAAAAATTAATTAAAAATATGAAAATGTATAAAAAAATTTGAAAACAAAAAAACCCGAGGGAGACTGAATCCCAGGCCTAAAGGCGGGCCACGCCAAAAAATGGGCTTTGGCGAAGCAAACCTCGCCAAACATCTTGGCGAGGCACCCTCACCAAACTCCTTGGTGAGGCAGCCTCAAGGTTTGGCGAGGCAGCCCTCGCCAAACTCATTAGCGAGGGCATGCTTTGCCAAGGTTTGGCGAGGCAGCCATCGCTAAACTCGTTGGCGAGGCCTCACCAAGGAGGTGAGAAGCCTCACCAAACTTGGTGAGGCTACCTCGCCAAAGACGCGGCTAGGAGCCTCGCTAAACTTTTTTCCGGCGAGACCCCTCGTCGGAAAAACTTAACATTTTTGGATTTACGGGTTTTCCCTATAAATAGTTGGGTCTTTTTTCGATAAAGCGGGCTCGAAAATTCAGATAAAATTCTCTTCTTCAGATAAAGAAACACAGACAAATATTTTCTTTTCTTCTATTATTTTCTTGGATCCAAAACACATTTGGATCCCAAATTTCTTCATCTTAATATCAAATTTCTTCATCTTTTTTTTTCAAATATCCTCAGATACTTTCGAGTCTGAAACAAATTTAAAACCCGAGTCTAATTATCATTTGGATAAATAAACACGTATTTGTCCACATTAAACTACAATTAAATCAAAACAAACGAGGAACAGTCCTGGTGATCTAATGGATATGTCGAAGTGGATTCATACCGCAAGGGTAAGCTTCTGAGTTCTTAGAACTGCGAATTCCGAGCTCATCATCTGCTTCATCACTTTCTGATTATTTTTTTGTGAACCTAAGAATTATTTTATTTATTATTGTAAATGTTGTAATAATTCTCTTCATCTCAATTTTCTATTTTATTTCTTTTTAATTTTTATGTTAGAATACCCCAACGAATGATAACAGACCTCACCTTTTGCCATGCGGCCATTTTCACTAATAAAATTGACCAAATATGTGTAAATAAAAATGAACTATTTTTATTAACAACTTTAAAATCTTTGATGTTTTAATTAGGCCACACGGGCCTCGCTAAAATAAAATCGAACATATATGTGATATTCCCTGTGCTAACCTTCATGGATGCAGGTAGATTAGGATTAGATGTATGTTTTGGATTTTAATTTTCCTTCAGGTATCGCAATGTAATTTTTTTGGGAAATGTAAATAATAGGTTAACGGGCGGTTGCATCTTCCAATTTTTGGAAGCCTTATAATCTTTATTTCCCGCATTTATTTTCCGCATTTACTTACTGCTTTGTGGATGGTATATTATTTCTCCTTGTGGATGGTTTACTATTTTCATCATACGTGAATCATGCATTTAAAATAAAAAACAGCCTAAGTGTGAATGTGCACAATTAAGAGAATACGGTTTTCTGTAGATGTAATATAATGTGATCACTTAAGACATAAGCAACTTATCCCGGACCCGAATCTCTGTATCTTAGTAGGGTGTCCCCTAGACGTTAAGCCTCACAAGACTCCAATTCCTAGAAAGAGCTAATCCAGGTGGCGACTCCACACTAAGAGATGGTAGATTCGGGTTCGAACCGATCTAAAACGTTTTTCACTTTCTCTTTCAACCTTTTCCCGAGTCCCACGACCCGGTACTTCTTTTTCAAACACCCCGGTGGACCGCCCCTATGAAATCGTGAGCTCTCTACCCACCACTCTTTGTCGCCAGCTCAAGGATATCCTAGTTTATATCCTAATCTAAGCCTACACGAGGAAAACTTACTTCGAAAGTCTTACCTTACGAAATCTTCAAGGGTATACGCCTCATACTCGAATCATTCGCCCACATGAGGTAATAATTCACGTATCACCACATACCCTCAAATAATGATGACCACACAGGTATCCGAAACTCCACCCTAATTGGGAAAAATAACCAAATCATTCATTAGGTAGCTACATACGATAGTTGTTTTCATTTTATTAGGGTATGTCACACCGCTTACCCGAAACAATTTTGACCTCTTCATTCCACGAGGCCTAGTCATAGTACAAAACCTTAAACCATTGACCTATTACCGCATAGGTTACTTAGTCACCTCACTTACATTTCTCACGTTATGATGTCACACAAACATTGTACAAGTCTCAAATCCAACCCCTGATGTTGGATTTTCATTTCCACATGTTTTCATTTTTACCTAACGACTAACCTGTTTATTTCAAGTGGATTGACATACATGTTATTTCACATCATGGAATTCTAACACCTTATGAATGCAGCCATAACATTAAAAATCTCATGCATAACCCGCATCATGAATCATATCACAAATCTTACATGCAAGGTCTAATATTCTGCTCGTGTATCAAAGGGGCTTGGAAGAGGCCTGCTCATCGCTTGGTCCCCGTTTCCCCAATTGTTGTCAATCTGGAGGGGGTTCCGTACACTAACTCAAGTGAGGACATGGGTTCTGATTCAGATTCAGTTCAACATATGTCTTTCATGGCCAATCCATAAGGAGAAGACGTAAGGGAGGATCATCCTGTCCTTATGCGATAAAATTCACATCAATCCTCGGTGAGCGCCGAGATTGTTGCTACCTTGAACGCCTTTGCCAACAGCGAATAGCTAGCTACACTCATTAGATAACACATTGAAAGGGCCTAGAATGCAGTGTTTAGCCTGGAGGTCACCCGTTACAATGCCCATCTAACAGGGGGACCTCCCACCTCACACATGGTGCCCCCAACTACCTTTTATCGGTTCATGGCAAGACAAAGTCATCTCAACCAGACTCCGATTGTGCAACCAGGATATAACTTTACCAATCCTCTCCAATTCTCCTTGGGATAAATGGGAGAGCCAGCATTCGCACCAGTGCCTTACTACCAAGGAATGACCCAATAACCTAATCCAAACTGGAGTACGTCGATCACCTCACAGTTCTAGGCACCCCAACTACCCCATTTTATGGCATATCCCCATGGGCAATATGGCTCTTATCTAAGCATAGGGAACACCATCCTTCAACAACCAGGAATGGTAGAACTATGGAAATAGTTCTTAGCCACTCATGGTGGTCACCTCAGAAACACATACCCTGCACAACTGATAATCAGGGATGAAGATAACTTGCTCCCAAACTTCGCAATGCCTTAGTTTGAGAAGTACATAGGATCCGGCGACCTACGTCCTCACTTAACGCATTATCAGACGGTGATTTGAAAGCATTAAGGGTTAGCAAATGGATGATGGCTAAGCTCTCCGTCGTCACCTTGGGCCACCCAGTCAACGAATGATACAACCACCTTCCACTGGACATAGCTATCGATTGGAATAGCCTCGCTCAAGCTATGCTGGGGCATTATGGTTTCAACTCTCAAATGGAAACCACAATGCAATATCTTGAGATTATAAGGCAAAGGTAGGGTGAGAGCTTCAAACCCTACTATGCGCGTTGGATAGAGACACAGGTCAGGCTTAGGACTCGCTTGACTCTACCAAAGATGATAACCAAGCTTTTGGAAAGTGCACTACCATCACACAGGAATAAGTTTGGATCAGACATCTTCACGAGCTATCAAGAAGTGTTTGAAAAGGCAGATAGAATGGGCACTTCGAATCTATTGATACTTTTGGGGGGGACTAGCATGAGGAATGATTATATAATAATTTAGCTTTCAGCTACTTTGCCCACGGGGCTTTTGAATTATTTGTTGAATAAATTGAACTTTGTTTACTTACTCGATATTCTATCAATGACATCACGCATTCTCATAAACATATACATATTATTTTTAGCACATGTGACACATCATTTCATGAAATTAATTTGGTTGTAAATGGATTACCCATAATAAATTCAAATGATTTGACTCTTAAGAGAAAGTAAGAAATAAATACATGTACTTAGATAACGCGTGATAGCAATCGCCTCATCATACAAGGATGAAAGATCAATGGAAAGATCTCCAAGCACGAAACGTCTACTGACTCACGCAAAGATCAAAAGGATCGAAGTTAGAATAAGGCCAAAATGTCAACCAAACAAGTTGAGACCAAAAAATTGGTACAATAACACGAAGAAGGAATCAAATAGTTGAACACATCAACAACTCCATTACACGGATCACCACCATTCATGGGATAATCAAACAAAATACTAAAGATAAAAAGGAGTCAGATTGTTGAACACGTCAACAATTCCTTCACATGGCTCGTTACTATTTGTGGGGCAATCATCGCAAGAAATGTAGATGATCAAGACTCATCATCACATACATGTCAAGCTAGCAAAGCGGTGTGAGCACCAACCAATTGATCAGAAATGCTGAATGAGACAACAAATGAAGTCGTGGGCATGAACTATGACTGATCTACCAAATCAACCAAGTCTTACACAATTGCTATCACGCATAGGTGAAAGAAATAAATCTATAAAAAAGCAGTACAAACAAAAAATAAATTTGCAATTAGCCTGCCAATTAACACTCGATTAGTTGAGCAAAAATTAGGGCTTCTTTTCAAAATAGAAAAAGAATAGTCCGTTGAGTTGAAAAATCGAAAAGGGCGGCTCAGGAAAAACTTTAGACATTGAGAGAACCACATTGGTTAGAAAACTTGAAAGGGCTAATTGATGATAGGAGTCAAATAATTCGAAACATTTATACCCCTATTAAGTTCATCAATGAATTGTCATTTTTGCTGAATCTTTATGCATATGCTTATTGCTTGCATGCCAATGGTAGAATATCGCTAGTAGACATCCAAAAAAATGAAAAAGTAAAAATAAAGAAAAATGGGTCTGTTAGATTGAAAACCTGAAAAGGTGGTCCAGGTAAAAATTAAGACAAGGTTTAATAGATCGAAAACCCGCAAGGGTGATCTATGAAGAAATAAGAACCAAAGAAATATCACGTTCATCATCTCCTCCTCGGAATGATACATACCTACAACACTTCAAGCAAACGGCTTCCACGCAATCATCTCCAACATAACGTCAGATCGACAACTCATCCAGACTCTCCTCAAGCCAAATCCAAGCTCTGAACTCAAATTTGATACAACAAACCCATGGTCGTCGCTTTGAGGAAGTCATCCATGGAATCCCTAACAAGATAAATCATAGGGGCAACCACACACCAACACAAGAGAAGACTCTTCAATGAACGAAGCCCACGACACCTATAACAAATGAACATACATCATATGATAAATATTGTTCATGCATAAAAACATGCATACATTACATTCGCATCATGACATTTACAGGCAAAAATGATGACGAATCGGTGCAACACCGTCCTAGTAAACAAGAACCTGCACCTCCGTATGAGGAACCTACAAACAAGATGATGTCCTACTCAAGCCTGAAGTCAACATTGAGATATCACAAAACAACGGAATAATCCTTAGGATATCCCTAAATTTCTATTAAACTTATTTACTTATCATGTTTTAATTTTTTATTGAAGGGGCAAAAATTTTTGCATCGCATAAACTCAATCAAATAATTAACACATTCATCATAAAATGTATTAACATTATCTTTTTCTAATTTGTTACAGGAAACAAGTCAACATCCTATTTAGGAAATTCAAAACATAACTGAAAAAGGAAACGGTCATCTCAAATGCTGAAGAAAGAAACAGTCTCATTTATCAACAGGAGAATAAAATGGTTTCCGACTACAAAAGGGATGTCACAGATAGAAACGATTGACCCACCCACAAGGGGCACTAAGAACCAAGGAATTTCAACAAAAGAAATGGACATCCATATGAAGACACAATGACAGAAAGGAAGGACTATGTTATCACCAATTGGGAACAAGAAGTCACTAACCACACCGGTTAGGTATTCACTCTATCCCTATGCTCTTTTTGTGTGATCATACCAGTTTTACAACTAGCGATGATCACACAAAGGGTAGCTTGAGTATGGGATTTTGTACCCGCTCGCGCGTTCAATGATGATGGCTTTTCAGGATATTTATACTCGAATCACACTTTTTTACCATCCGACGATCTTCAAATGGGAGTGTTCCTCGTTGAATTATTTAATTTTATTCAGAAATTAATTAAAAAATATGAAAATACATAAAAAAATTCGAAAATAAAAAAACCCGAGGGAGACTAAATCCCAGGCCTAAAAGTAGGCGTCACCAAAAAATGGGCTTTGGCGAGGCAAACCTTGCCAAACATCTTGGCAAGGTAGCTTCCCCAAACTCCTTGGCGAGGCAGCCCTCACCGAACTCGTTGGCGAGGGTATGCCTCGCCAAAGTTGGCAAGGCAGCCCTTGCCAAACTCGTTGCCGAGGGCATGCCTCGCCAAACTTAGCGAGGATGCCTCGCCAAAGTCTTTGGCAAGGCCTCACCAAAGACACGGTGAGGAGCCTCGCCAAACTTTTTCCGGTGAGACCCCTCACCGAAAAAACTTACCTTTTTTGGATTTGTAGGTTTTTCCCTAGCAATAGTCAGGTCTTTTGTTGATATAGGGGGCTCGAAAATTCAGAGAAAGTTCTCTTCTTCAAATAAAAAAACACAAACAAATATTTTCTTTTCATCTAATATTTTCTTAGATCCAAAACACATTTGGATCTCAAATTTCTTCATCTTAAAATCAAATTTCTTCATCTTTTTTTTCCAATATCCTCATATATTCTCGGGTCTAAAACAAATTTAGAAATTGATTCTAATTATCATTTTGATAAATAAACACTTATTTTTCCACATTAAACTATAATAAAATCAAAACGAACGAGGAACATTCCCGGGGATCGAACGGATACGCCGAAGTGGATTCATTCCACAAGGGTAAGCCTCTGAGTTCCTAGAACTGTGAATTCCGAGCTCATCATCTACTTCATCTCTTTTTTATTATTTTTTTTGTGAACTTAGGAATCATTTTATCTATTGTTGTAAATTTTGTAATAATTCTCTTCATGTCAATCTTCTATTTTATTTCTTTTTTAATTTTTATGTTAGAATAACCCAACGAAGGGAATTAAAATTATTCCCGGATAACAGACCTCACCTTTTGCCATACGGTCATTTTCGCTAATAAAATTGACCAACCTACGTGTAAATAAAAATGAACTATTTTTATTAACAACTTTAAAATCTTCGATGTTTTAATTAGGCCACACGAGCCTCGCTAAAATCAAATTGAACATCTATGTGTTATCCCCTGTGCTAACCTTCATGGATGCAGGTAGATTAGGATTAGATGTATGTTTAGGATTTTAATTTTCCTTCAAGTATTGCAATTTCATTTTTTTTGGGAAATTTAATTAATAGGTTAGCGAGGCGATTGCATCCACTAATTTTTAGAAGCCTTGTAATCATTATTTCTCACATTTATTTTCTGCATTTACTTACTGCTTTGTGGATGGTTTATTATTTTCGTCATACGTGAATCATGCATTTAAAATAAAAAACGGCCTAAGTGCGAATGTGCATAGTTAAGAGAATAAGGTTTTTTGTAGATGTAATATAATGTGATCACTTAAGAAATAAGCAACTTATCCCAGACCTGAATCTCTATGTCTTAGTGGGCCGTCCCCCGGACATTAAGCCTCAAAAGACTCTAATTACTGGAAAGAGCTAATCCAGGTGGCGACTCCACACTAAGAGAGAGTGGATTCGGGTTCAAACCGATCTAAAATGTTTTTCACTTTCTCTTTCAACCTTTTCCCGGTGCTCTCTACCCACCGCTCCGTGTCGCTCGCTCAAACATCCACAATGGTTAGCACATGGTATATAACACAACATGAATATTTAAACGTATGCTCAATTTGATTTGTACAATGCCCGTGTGGCCTAATTAAAAATATCGATGATTGAAAATTTGCTATTTAGAAACAAAATGATTCATTTTATTTACATATATGTTGGTCATTTTTTATTAGTGAAAATGACCGCATGGCAAATTGTGAGGCCTATTATCCGGGAATAATTTTTATTCACTTCGTGGTGGTATTCTAACATATATTTTCATAAATTAAAAGAAATTAAAGATGAAGAAAAATTATTACAACATTTACACAATAAAAGAAAATAAAATAATTCCTTTGTCCACATATAAAATGAAAATAAGAAAAATACAGGATGCACGAGATGAAGCAGCTCTAGGAACTCAAAGGCTTACCCTTTTGGCATGAATCCACTTCGGCATATCCGTATGATCCCCGGGAGCGTTCCTTGTTCATTTTTCAATTGTGTTTGTGGGGAAAATAAACATTTATTTGTCCAAAAGATAACCAGACTCTGGTTCTTAAATTGTTTTAGACCCGAGAATATCTGAGGAATTTTTAAGAAGAAGTAGATGAAAGAAAGATGATTTGAAAATCGTCATGTTTCGGAATCCAAACGTACATTGGATCCAAATTATTTGAAAGAAAAAATTTTCTTGGTTTTTCTCGTTCCTATTTCTCCTGAAAATATAATTTTTCTCTGATTTCCAAGCCCCATTCAATCCAAAAAAATCCTGATATATATAGGGTAAAAACCGAGCTCGCTGGAATTTTCCGTAGTAGGTAGCATCCATAGTCACTCATCATGATTCCTGCTATAGCAGGTCAAGCCAAAACAAGATAACCATGGTTAGAACCCATCCATTTGCATCTCATGCAATTGCTAATCCATTTGAGTTCTCTTGCTCGAGATGTGCGTAGCTAATTTTAAGACTCCTCAATTGTGTCTCCAATCTAGCATTAACTCCAATGATATGGAAAACTGACATATTTTGGTTAAGGCATTAAAACCATCTAGTCTCATGATCAAACACATGTTAAGAGAATGCATGTTATATATGTGCTTACATCAGTTAATAAGGTTTGTATCATGACTTATGACGAGAAGTCTAGCTACTGCCTTAATATTGTTGTAGGGATTTTATTGGTGTCGTTGGTCTCACCCTAGTCTAGGTCTTATAGGATGGATATGATTATGAAAATAATATTTCCAACCTATTTGGAATTATTAACTCTAAGGGAAGATTCTTGGGACTGGCATATCATAATGATTCCATTATGCTGAGACTCCACATAGCATGCAAAACAAACAAGGACCATGTTTATGTTCTTGCACTTATGTCTATAAGTTTTAATTTAACAACTTAAACCATGTTTGTAAAATCATATGCGGAATCTAATTCACATACTAGAAATCAATTTATTTCTACCACGAACAACTATGATTTAAAGATTTTGTTCTTTAATTGAGTGAAGTACGGGATGACCCTCAATTAATGAATTTACACGTGTTGTAAAATATTTCTAATTTATATGATAATCACATAGACTAAGTTTGAGCAAAACCTTAATCTAGTTATCACATCATTTTCTATAACAGGAATTGAAACCTAAGTTGTGCACATCATACTTTAATCAATTCATAGAAAATATCATCTTAACATATTATAATCAATCATACATAGCGTAAGGCAAACTCTATTACCACTGTTGGTTAACAAAGATAGTAATTGAACATGCAACGTTGCAAGGCGGAATTTCAAAATTTAAAATTAATCTAAAGGATCTCCTAAGCATGCCATGATTGATACAATCTAAGTTAAAATGTTCTATAGATTCTAATAGGTTCATAAAACTTATAAAAGAAACCTAGCAACTAAATTTAGGACGTTACTAGTTAACACATGCTTCGCTTTCTCTTTTGGATGCGGCGTTCTCTTAGAGAAATTTGGGAGAACTTTACTAGCATGATCCTCTAAATTAGGATAGCTCTATGATTGATCCAGATGTATCTTCACTAACCAAAACCTCGTTGAGGTAGAACACGTTAGTAGACATCAGCTACTAGACCGCTCGAAGGCCAACTCGAAAATATAAACTGAGAAGGCTCTCTTCAAATAGAATGATCCTTATAAAGAAATTCTTTTTTGTTAGGGAAAACTCGTGAAGGATTACACACAATAAACGAAGAAAGAGAAGTCGAAATCAAATAGAAAAGCTGAGCAAAAATGTGTGTATCAAATAAAGAGAACTAGAGGCCTATGTATAGGGAAAAGGGTGAGTGTTTGACTCCCCCTATAACTCAATGTGGGATGGGATTATTCCCATCCCACATGTAGGTTAGCTACGGAGGTCACTTGGACCCGCGGCTACCTCCATAACAAATGGATATAGTTATTTCCAAGTGTCTCTTTTATAGCAGTCTCCAATGTATTACTGGAATACATTCATGTGTTAACTCAAGATACCATCTTCATCTCATGATATCAACTGCTTGGATCTAATCTAAGGAATAAACCTACACATGCTAGTCTATATACTTCATTGATGTCCAGTCTCAATGAAACTATGACTAGGGATATTAGACTATTCGTAGTAACACATATGTGGGATTCTACATAGCTCCCACTATGTCCTAGCACTTTTACTCTATGAAGTAGTCATGGACTTTTTTTTATCAATGTGCATATACATAATACTATACATATATGATACCAGCGAAATACATGAATAAATAAAAGCATTGAGAAACAACAAAGATGCTTTAATTATTATCAATAATAATTTAAAACTGTTTATACATTATAGCTAATTAAGACGTATCGCCCTAATTATCTCTAGGGCATACATCATATCTAACAGGTTGATTATAGGATGAACTTTGGATGATTCCAACTAGATTTGGGTATCCCCTTAAGGGTAATGCCCATTAAGTGGAGGAGGAAGCTCAAATTCGAAGATGCGGTCAACATTCTTCTCCTTGGCTAAGAGTGCCCTCATCGAGACCTGGAGAGCGACATGAACTCGCAAACTAGAAAGCATCCTAATCAATTACATTTGTATCAATCCCATTTCCATATTCAAGACCTCCCCTTGATTGGGATCAATTAAGTGCTATTTTTTATCACCTTAACGGCTAACATAATCTCCGAAATGATTAACCATGATTTTTTATTGTGAGAATCCGGTTGGCTAATTGAAGCTTGAAACTGACCCCTTACATGTAATTGAGGATAGAATACCCTTTTGAATGGCTGTGATAACCCTTAGTCAAAACAAACGAGATGCTCCTTTGGTCAAACCCATGTTGAATGCCAAATGAAAGATTGGATTAGGACATGAATGTCTTGATGTTTAATGGATTTATGATTTCTAAAGGTTTTTTGAACACTCATGAGGTGATGAAATGATATCCCAACTTGTGGGTGTGGAGGTCGTGAAAGATCCATGTGATCTCTTAAGACATGAGCGAAGTGAAGTGGAATTTTGATTTTTTAGTGTGGCAGAAGGAATGGTGGTAATTCCCTACCATGGTAACAATCCCATGGTACAATAACTTGGGTGTGTGGACTCTTATTTTCAGGTAAAACGGTGTGTTGTACCCTTATGTTATGTACATGAATGAATGAGTTGATGTTCATGATTATTTTAGATCACCTATGCATTGAAATGAATGAATTGAGTATTTGACTCAATTTGGGCAGAGTTTTGGTTGCTAATTAGGAATCGTAAATGAGTGTATATTTTATGATGGCATTTTCCCTAAGGTAACACGACCTTGAGCATCTTTATAGTTAATGAACACTCGTCGAGTATTTTATGATACTTTGTATTTATTTGTGATGTTATGATGCTTCATGAGCGAACTAAAACCCTAACTAAATAAAAGAATCAGTGTGTGTGAATTAGTGTCTACAAAAAAGAATGTGGTTAGTATGATGTACATGGTGTGAGATGCTGATTTGATTTTCATATGTAAAAATGGATGGAAAGTAATTAAACACATAGCACTTAGCATGCATACAATAATAATTCTTCCAAACATACGCTTCACGTGGAATAAAGAATTGTGCTTCTAATTCTAAGCTTAGATCATCTTAACACCATAAGGATTTTAAGGAGCAAACCTGCATAAATCACGTAGAGACGTTTTTGTACACCCTAAAGGAAGTTACTATGACGATGCTATATGAGTTTGGTTACAAGGGTTGCTCATGTAGAAGGCTCTTGTTGCCTTACGATACACTTCAAGACTCTCCCCAAATAGGTGCAAATGAGGGAGGTACATGTGATATGTCAAGTAGTGATCCATACACTAGGTATCCTCGATCCACATAAAGTCCCAAGTGATACTTTAATGGCTTCAAACTAAAATTTGACCTTTAGGTTAAGGCATCTAATGCATATGCTTTTGTAAAATATTTTAGAGGTGTATAAACTGATTTAATGACTTTTTAATACTTATCAAAGTTTTTTAAATTTTTAAGTTTAAAAAGAAGAACGATCCCTAGTGGAGGTTGCACTTTGAGCGGATGACATTTCAGACCCATGTGGGTACCTCGACGTGACCGCCTTATGAAATAGGGTATTAGGGTGTTTTCAAGGAAATGAAGGAAATAAAATCTTTATAAAGATTTGAGGCCTAAACCTCTAGCCTTTGTTATAAAATTGCCACACAGATTAGCTCTTCCAAGAAATTCAGTATAACCTAGATCCGTTAAGCCTAAACACCATAGTATAGAGATTTTGGGTCTAGATGAGTTACCTAATTCATCATTATTTGAGTTAAGGTTACATACATGTCACCTCCTTTAAGATATTTCGATGGTTAAGCTAGTCATTTTTGGATTATAGTTAGAATTTATAACATTCACACGCTTAAAGCAATAGGAAATACAATGATAAATAAAAAATAATGGAAATAACAGGCTTCTAACTTAAGGGGGAGGATAAATAATAACGCATAATTGGGGGTACAAATGGTCATGCATACATTTGATTTTACAATTGCGATACCCGTAAGAAAAAAGACCTAGCATACATGTAAACCTAAATACACCTACATCCATAAAGGGTTAGTGTGAGTATATATCACTACATCATGGTATAATTAGTTTACCAAATAAGATTCAATTTAATTGCATAAGTTAGATTATGGTGATTGGTTAAAAGGTTCAAGATTCAACTAGTTTTAAAACAAGGAAATTCGGGTTTCTAACTCATATTTTTTATAAAAGCTGGTTTTAGACTCCATATCTTGCTCATATTTATTAATGAAGATGCCACATGTTATTAGGTTAGGTATGATGTCAAGGAAAATGTTTTTCTCATCATGAGGGTACCCTTAAATGGCATAAAAAAGCGATAAACTAGGCAAAAAAGGCAAAAAATGCATTCTGTCTAAAAATTAGACCGTTAACCCCCTAAGAGTCTAAGATTAGCGTCATAAGTGAAGTTG
The DNA here is from genome assembly GCA_949673415.1 of Euphorbia schlechtendalii. NCBI lineage: Eukaryota > Viridiplantae > Streptophyta > Magnoliopsida > Malpighiales > Euphorbiaceae > Euphorbia > Euphorbia schlechtendalii. Next base: position 22,832 of record CATIWQ010472140.1, on the reverse strand, counting down.
ATACGGGCCTAGATTAGGCCGGTATCAGTCTCATTGGGCTAGTTTGGTCTAATCAGGTAGTATGGCCCGTATCGAAAATAGGCTTGAATTAGAGCAGCAGATCGATACCCCCCTCAAGCCTAAGAACAGCCTAACACATGTATCCCCCTCATCAAATAAGCCTATACCGGCCTCACATGGAGGGCACCGAGCTATTTTCTAATTCAGTTGGAAAATACACTTAAAAGTTAAAAAACACACAACAAACATGCCAAGAGTGTTCAAAAGCTTAAACTCTTACCCCTCCGATGTGAATCTACTAGTTTGGCAGTCAAAGACTCCTTCAACAAGATCTTCTAAGCATATTTTGGTTGAATTTTTTAAGAAAATAAAGATAGAAAATTGATTTTGTAGGAAAAGGAACCCAAAGGCTAGATTAATGTGTTCTAACCTTTCTAATAACCCAAAAGAGAAGGGGAAATCAATAAAATATTAAGGAAAGAAAAGATATGTGGATCATTTCCCAAGTTTTTCTGCATTTTCCCAAGAAAACTTTTCTTTCTCTAACCAAACACACCCTTTTGAAAAATGAAGTTGAAATCCCCTTAAACCCTTATTTTTAGATTTTAAATAGGGTTGAAAAATGGTCCCCAAGAATGGTGAAATGGTGAAAGAAGATTAAAATGAGATTTGGGTTGTTTTAACTACCAGAACCGGCCTTGCACTATGTGCAATGCTGATACTAGTCTAGTGTGGCAACCGCAAGACTAGTTTTGGCCCAGCCCTCAACACCAATTCAAATGGTTAAATCAATACTTATCTAGTTCTAGGACTGGTAAGACTAGTCAGATCGAGATCGGTTTGATTGGTTAGACCGGTATTGGTTTGGATCACCCGGGCATGTTTTTTCGGTTTCTTAGATTTTTCATGGTTAGTTTTTGGGTGCTTTCAAGTGGCTAAGGTCCAAAAGGCCAAAAGAACTTATTGATATTTTTTTATCCCAATATGAACTCACCAAACTTTAGAGGGCAAGTGAAAATACTTCTTTTCATCACTTCATGAGAAGAACCGAAATTTCATGTTCACACCAAGCATGTAAGGTGGACTATGATAAGCCATAGGATCTTTATACTCAAGGCTATGAGTCTTACTATTAGCAACTAGTATGATACCACTTGTAGGTTCTAGAAAGCTTATTTAATCGATCAAAGGGGGGTAAATGCTGATTTAACTTGTTTGAAATTGATCTTTAAAAATCTGTACAAGTTTTTTAGTGAGTATTGAGTGAAATGCGATTATGCACAAACATGTAAGATAAAAATACACAAACCACTCAACTTAGGCTGACTTAGTTTGACCTTAAGCTTTTTCGAGTAAATCTTACTTGTCTCACATTGGTTTTAAAGCTTAAGAAACAAAGAGAGAAATTGATGCTTATCCTGAGCGATAAATTGACAAAGGATAAAGAAAAAATTAAAGATTTTCAACTCCTACGATTTTATACTGGTTCGGCCCCTAGCTTGACTCTAGTCCTCAAATTCTTTTTCGAGCTTTAATCCACTAGTGAGAACTCTTTTAACCTGGGGGAGAAGCCTTTGATAATGTGTAAGTTTACAAACGAGTACTTCCAAGATAAATACCTCTGAATATAGTTTGAGTACCCTTCTAAAACTACAATCACTCAATTTCATAATTGATTTGCAAGAAAAAAAACTAAACTTATAAATCTTTAGTTCCTTTATATTAAATAATTTATCTCTTCTTAGTTTTATTGGTTTCTCTCTATTACAAACAGGTTAAGAATGTTTTGTTTACTTTTGAGATTAACTGAGGGAATTTTGAATAATGAGATTGAAATGAACAAAGCTTCATCTCTTTAGCGTGAGATTAATCTGTTGATTAATATTTCCTTAAGGTTGATTCCTCAAACGTATTTGCTAGTAAAGAGAATGCGATATGGAATGTGGAGATTTTGACTTTAGTGACTGAATGCCAACATACATACTAACACTTTTTGACTGTTTGGACCACATTAATATTCCTTTGTTTTCAGCATTAAATCTTTTTTGAAACCTGAAATGCATCAAACTAGAATATTTTGGTTACAGAAAATTTATTAAAGGTAACAAAATTATAGTACACAACATCATAAATAAATAACTTGGCTTACGTTGAGATATATCAATTAAACTTTCAAGCTGAGTTGCTTTGTCACTATACCTTAGCTTAGCATCGCAACTCTACGCTACTCTAAGTCATAACTTAACTAAGCCTTTACCAAACATAGATGTTTAATTTAAAAAAAAATCCTGACGACTACTTACTAAAAATTTTACTCAGTACCTAATTAATTTCACTATTGTAATTGTTGAACCCAAGTTAATAGTACTTCATAGTACTTAAAATGTTTTGGAAATGACAAACTATCTAGGCTAGTGAAATTAATTAAGTAATAAGTAGACTCTTAATTAATCAAGTTTACTTGAGTTAGTTTAAGGGAAAACAACTCAGTTTACTGTGTGATTAATTAAGTTATAGCTTAAAGTAATAAAAAGCTGAGTTCAACCTAGTACTACATAGTTTATAAGATACACACTCAATGGAGTTGACTCAACTTTTATTCATAAAAGTTGAATTATTTGACACATAGAGAAATATATGACACAAATGCATTTAATGATTTCTGTGAGGAATGAAATATTCCCTTTGATGCTTTTCAGGAGAAAAGGTACAGGAATTAAAGAAGATATTCAAATGGTCCTCGCAACAAAAAGGTTTTAGTACGGAATGTTGGAGAATCCGCACTAGTGTCCAAGATAAAAGAATCCTCTAACATGCACCATTTCTCAGTTTCCCCATGCAACTCTACAACATCAGCAAGTCAACGACTTGCATGTTTCCATGTTGCATCTCACACACCTCTATATCAGAACAAATTGCTTGAAAGAAATGAGTTATTGGTGCATTTAGATTAATGGATTAATCTCAATCCACCACATTCAAAATCTAAGGCTCTAGCTTATTAGAATGATGAACCCCATATGAAGAAAGAGAAAAAATTTGGCTAAGTGTTGAAGATCAAGTTGTAAATCAACCAAATGAGACAACAATTATTTAACATCGTTTATATTTTAAAGTAATGCTGTGAGATTCAATTTCATGGGAAAAACCTCAAAAGCTACTTTATTTAAAGGGCGTTTTTGAATTGGAATCGTCTGGTGTTAAACTCACCATTTTACTATGTCAGTTAAATAATTGAAGATCTCAACATTGATTTTAATCATGAACTTTGAGAGCGCCACATATCACTAAAAGTTAAAGAGGTCTATAAAAGCTGAAGTTTGATAGAGAGAGAAGTTACATGCAATTTTCAGATTTTAGTTGCTTCAAAAGAACCCTAAATTTCTTTCTTCTCTCAAAATTGTTTTCCTTCCTAATGGCAATCACAAAGAGAACCTTCATCCTTCAAGGCAATTCGAAGAGGACTATTTATGTGAACATAGAAGGAAAGTAAGAAAAGATTGTTTTCCCCTCTGAAATAGTCTTTACCAAGGTTGAATGGGGATAAAACCTTGGCTTTGGCCCATTGTATGAACTGGAGTATGAGGGCTTAGTGAAGAACAAGATTCTCCATGAAGTCATCAACCAATAGAATCTTAGAAAATTTCTGCAATTAGAAAGCCCAGCCAATATTCGCTTAATTAGAAGTTTCTATGAGAACCTATACTACATTTAAGGGTTCAATGATGTGCTCATGGTGGAGATTGATGGACACTACCACCTCTTCTACTCCTGATTGCTGGGAAGTCTTCTCAACATGTCATGTAAGGAAATTATGTAGAGGAAGAAGGGGGATGAGAAAGCTATTGCAGTCCTTGATGATTGGGAACCGATGACTGATTATGGGACTGGCGAGATCTCAGCTTCTGGAATGAACTGGGGAGCAAGAGCTTGCAATAAGCTCATTGTGAAGATGATGCTACCCAAGATGGGCTCCCTCTCCAGCTGCACTTATTTTTAAAGGTGTGTGGTTTACCATATTGTAGAAGGTAAGCAACTGAATGGGCCAATGATGATTTTTCATCATTTAACCAAAGTTACTACTGTCTACCATTACGGTTACTTGACCACTACATTGATGAAGGTTGTTTGAATGGATATCTTGCCTTTAGTTGATGGACTGGGGGAGACAGTGATCCCATTGAAGAAAACACTGACAATGCTTCATTTCAACAAGCTCCTCCACAACCAGGTTCACACGAGGTACACCAAGGCCCAAGATGTGAAGAGGAAGGCCAAGGTAATACCCGAAGTGTTTCCTAAGGATATCTTAAAGGAGGATGAAGATGGGTTTATGCTAGATTTTGAGAAAGATAGAGAGGACACCAATGATAATGCTCCACTTTCTGCAAAGTTGGAGTAAGTTTCAAATGCATCTGCTCCTTCCTTTCCAAAATCAAAAGCTAGGTCCTCTAGGGCAAGAAAAAGCCCAACAAAAATAAGGGTAGGAAATATGCTTGCTTAGCTTCCAGCCAAGTAAAGAAAGTAGATGAAAGTGAAGACTCGTGCTTAGAGGGAAGCTGAGGTGAGGCAACAGGCTGAGGAAGAAGAGGATGGCAAAGAGGTAGAGGAAACTTTGGGATAAAGGAAGCACAAAATTGAGGTGATTGAAGATGATGTGAGATAGGGTAACTCATAGAAAGGCAAAGAGAACCTTGAAATCACTAAGTCAGAGGTTGTCGCTCATGTTGAAGATGTAATCCCTCAGGCTAAAGGAACCCAGCACAAGAGATCTGCCACCACTCGCACTTCAAAGAAAAATATTCAAGTGGTAAGCAACAATGAGGATGCTGGTGAAATTGTCAAAATCCATAGTTAGGAAGAATTTGCTCTTCCTAATTCTAGAATTTACCCTTCTTTCACTCAAGCTGAGTCAATTCCAACTCAGTCTGAAGTACCTAAAGCTAACCCATCCTTGGGTTAATTAGCTAACCCATAGGTACTCTTAAATCCTTCCCATATTTCTTCTTTAAATCCTAAAAAACTACCTCTCTTGTAAATCCTTCAATCCCTACTAATGTAAATTCCCAAATTCCAACATGTCAAGTAAATTCTCCTTCATAAACTCAACAAACTGAAGATTCTCCTGATTATACTCCTTCTACTCCTATTTAACCTCAAGATTCTTTCTCACCTCCTCCTACCTCTCAAACTGAATTAATCACTTCCCTTGTAAAAACTAAACCAACCACTTTTTCAAATGTACAAACTTCTAAACCAACCCTTTCTTCACAACAATCCACTACCCCTCTTATCCCTCTAATAAGGGAAGTACTTAACATTGAGAACTCTACTCAACATGGAAAAGCAAGCGTGGAAGGTACTAAGGAAAATTTTATAGCTAGTGAAGAACCTACCTCAAGCAGCAAGCCAATCTAAGAGAACTTAGCTAATTCTGTAATCTTAGCTCAGATTTGAGAGTTAGCAAGGAAGTAATTTCCAACTCTTAAAAATGATGCTGAGTTAGATGGAGTAGTAAGCCATGTGCTACTAACTCAAGAATTGATGGACTTGTCCCCAAAAGCTAAGGCTAAAAATCTAGAGTTCGAGGAGCACTTAATTATTCCCTCTGAATCAGTCTAGTTCAAGGAGTTTGAAAAGATTCAAGGAAGCTTGTTTGTGATTCACAACCACCTATCGAAGGAGAGTGCCAAAAGCCTAGTGGGTAAGATGGTTTTGATCCTCATTAGATTGTTTGATTCTGCGGCTCAACTCAATTTAGGTGTCACTTGTATCCCCACGTCTACTACTCTCACTAACGTGGTAGAAAGTAAGATGAAGGGTAGTATTGATGTTGCTCCTAAGTAGCTAAGTATCTTGAATGCAACCTTGGTAACTGAATCTATATAGTTTCATTAGTTAAGAAAAGAACAAGCCAAAATAAAGAGGAGCATAGACAAGAAGATTGTTTATGTACTGAAAGAAGTAGAAGTCACCAAGGACATTGGTCAGAGCATTACAAAACTGATATAGAGCATGTCCAAGCTAATGGTGAGTTATGATAAAAAGATTGATCGGGTGATCAAGATTATTGATAAAGTTTCTAAGAAAGTTGACAAGCCCGTGCTAAATATAGATGCCCTTACTGATAAGTTCGATTATGCCTGAAAAGAAATTAATAATAACAAAGAAGACTATATCAAAAAGGCAAAAAAGGTAATCTTTGAGGCTTTGGGAAAACTCTTCATGAAACCAACTAAGTCTCTTAACCAGGAAAATGGTCTCTCGATGTATAAAAAGTTCAACAATACTAAGTTTCATCTTGCGAATATGAAAAAGCATGTGGATCAACTGGTGACCGGTGAAATGCATGATGCAAGGGATATTGACTTCACTGCCTGAACTATGTCATCAATATACCAAAGAATCCTTGACATGGAAGCTAAGCCGAAGATCGCGTTATCTGCCTCAGATTTCAAAGCTCAGTTGCAATACTTTCAATAGTTCGCTTGCCAAGGGTTCAACCAAATTGCTCATCTCTCCAAGTGCCATCATTTGCTTCTCATTGAGCGTATTGACCAAGACATTCTTACTACAAAGGGAATGGAGATGCTAGAGTAAGAGATTTCTCCATTAATTATTAGAAGTAAGAGGACTTTCAGTCTACTTTAGACTCCTTTAATCTCTTCCTTGAATAAATTGTCAAGGAACAGATAATAAAGGGGGAGAAGGTAGCTGAAGATGCCCTTAGATTTCCATTGGTGAAGGGTTGCATCATCTTCAATGTGATTGGATGCAAGAATTCTTCCTTATCATAAATGGATAGGCACCTTTTTGTAGCTTCAAATCCCCAAAAGGTGTCTTTTCATTTGACTATTGATGGCAATTAATGGCGGTTGATCATTCTTATCCGGTGGTTGGAAGTTGAGAGAGTTATCCAAAACCATCACAAGTCATGAGCGTGACATACATATCGTGATTTTGAGTATAATTTGGTAACTTTCTATATATGAAGAATGACAATTCACGGGCGTGATTTGTCCAATCATGAACAGGAGTCACGTTCGTAACATGTGCTTTTCTTCATGTTTCTTCTTTGTAACTTTGCTAATCTTTGAAAACTTTGATCCTAAGGCAATTCCTTGTGTTCCATACATCTTTGTACAGTTTTCCCACTATTTTTGTGTAGAATTCCATCTTTAATCATTTCACTCCCAAGATTCACCTAGTTTCTGCACTTGCATTAAAAACAACTTCATACCACGTGAAATCTTTTATATGAAGTATAAAATGACTTTGAACCATATCATTTTATGATTGAAAATATCAAGATAATAACTGTAAGCATACACTTATCAAACCCCCCACACTTAACTTTTTCCTTGTCCTTAAGGTAAACACAATAGAAGTGTATAAAATAGTAATTCAAGTTCATACCTCATTTGGCGAAAGATTATTGTAGTGAGTACCACATTCCCATGTTGCTTAAAGTTCAAGTAAAATTTCAAAATTTCCCACAAATTAGTAATGTACAATTTATATAGTTCAGTTGCATACCTTTGCCCTTAATGGAGGTCCAACCGAATTGCTTCTTCATATAAGCTTTATATGTTCACTCGAATATTTCCTTCTCTCTAGTATAAAGTATAAAGGACACAGGGAGCATACTTTGAAAAAATTGATCTCAAGGCATTTTTAGGTAACCTAGGATGCTAAACATTTTTAGTGGTTGCATTTTATGCTCCATACCACTCTCCCCTTTTTTTAGTGGTTGCAATTTATGCTTCATACCACTTTCTCTCATTTTTTTTATTTTCAAGCATATGTTTTTAAGTACATATTTGTATTTTGCACCCATATTTCATGCTATGCCACTTTTCTTTTTTCATTTATTGAATGGTTGCAGTTTCTACTCCAAACCATTCCTCACCTTTTGCATAACTCATTGGTTATCCTCTCTTTCTTTTGATTTTTTTCTCTCAATACCCTCATCCTTTATTGATCACTTTCAAAGTATTATGGCTATAGTTTCCCAACACTTTAAACACACTCAATACTTATAGGATGTATTCGAGAATATCATATAAAACTCATAGTAAAAACACTACTAGATATTACTCCACTACTAACTTATCGATAGCCTTAAACTAAAACTATACAACTTATATTAATTTATGTTGCATTGAAATATATATCGAAACTTACTTGGAATGTTACTTTGAATGCTACTGACCACTCATCCTTGCCAAATGCTAAATGTTGTGCCAAAAGCGCTCACACTCTCAACGTGCTCTCAAACTCGAAACAACTTGTTGGAATATGCACTAACATCAAACTTGTAATACCTAACACTCATAATAACCTTGGAACATATATTAGTATAGTATAGGTATAGATAATGTATAAAGAACACAAAATCAAGAAAAATTTTCAAATTCTTCGATTTTTTAATTTATTTGATTTTTTTGGGATTTTGGGATTTTTTTTACAAATGCCCCCCACACTAAAGAACACAATGTCCTCATTGCAAGTGACTGTATTAAAAATGAAAAACACAAAAGTGAAAAACAAACAAATAAACTGTACAAATCCTAAACCTAAATGGAAACAGATTCATTAGGAGGGGATCAATTCTGTTAATTGGTCAATCTTATAATAAAATTCCTGTAAATCTCACTCAACATCAAACATCATCGTATAAATGTCATCGATTTTCTTATGAATCGAGATTTGCGCTTAAATAAGTTCATTCAACTTTCCCCAGAGGTTGGTTGCTTTATGCTCTTTTTCCCTTGCTTTTTCTCTTTCTCTTCTTTTATCGGCCAACGTTCTCTCCTCCCACGATTTCCAATCATGAGTGATCCTATCTTCTCCTATGAACTTTTTTAGAAATCCATACTTGAAGAATATATCCATAGTCAATTCTGGAATCTTGTCTTCATTAGTAAAGACTTAAGTGGAATAAGGCATTTATCCAATTTGTCCTAGCAGATTCGCCATTGTACGACACCCATATTCTGTTACTTCGGGATTTTGAGCGGTACACATGAGTATCTTCATCATTATTCCGAAGCATTAATAGGCGCGCTAGTCCAAATTGCTTTTATCATAAACAATTCTTCAAGAATGATAACATCGAAAGTTGACTTGCCAAACATTGCACCACTTAAGTAAAATTGCAAGGTAAGCAAACAACAATCTCGAATCCACATGCTATAGGTAGATGATTCTTTGAACTTAGTATGGCCGATCAGGCTATTCCATGTAGGTGGAGGATCCCATCTAGGAAGCATCTTATTGTAGTAGTCCATTGGGAATCCCATATACTTGTTAAGCACCTTTCTTATCAACTTGTACTCCCTTCCCTGATGATGATAAATTATGTAGTCCTTTTTATCATTCTTCCATACCAACATTACCAACATCTCCATGCAGTTCTCAACACTATTCCCCAGGGTCATGTTTGAATAAATGACGAAGTTCAGAACTCTGAGATAGTACATCACTCTGTCATACACCCCAAGATTAATGAAACAGTTCCTATTAAAAGTATATGAACTCTTAAATTCAGCATTCTTGATCATCTCTTATTGATCTCCTTCTTCACGAGAGTAGATAGGGAATGGTGCCTCATACCATTCTTGAAGGTTTGAGGGAGGAACCAGATTGGATTTATTTGTTAGAACCATGTTGAATTGAAAAGAAATTGAATGAATGAAATGGTTTTAGATTTGGAAAATTGTTGATTGAAAAAGATAAGAATTTTAGATTTTCAGATGTGAGAACTAATGTACAATGGCACATCAATTTATAGAGTTTGGAAGAATAACCGTTGAATAACTACTAAGCTGTTGTTGTTTTCACGCAAGTCGCGATCGGGAATATATGTCACGATCGTGACTTACGAGAATTGAGAAACAGAAAGTTTTGTGTAGGTATTCACGAGCACGATATGGAATCGCGAGACAAAATGAAAGAAAATCTTCTATTTTTTGAGAATTCAGATGTAATAATATAACTTATCACGTCTAAGATGATTATTTCATATTCTTTTTCACATCCAAGTTAGGATAGACAAATTATACAATTCAGGAAAGAAAGAAATATTTATAATTAGAAAATTTACCATACCCTTCCAGTATATAATCTTCAAAAGACACGTTCGATCCCCGGTAATTTGATATCTAAAACGCACTTACCTTCCCCAGCAAAGGTGCCAAAGCCACTTTTTTCTGATAAAATAAAAGTTCTAAATATGAACAAGTGTTGTCAGTACCGCTTATCAAATACAAAAATGATGATAACTACAAGCATACTATTACGATGTAGTTTTAAAAGATATCGATCCCACAGGGAAGAAATTCGGTTCTAAATATCAAATAGAGTTACAGTACGAAAGAAAATATAATGAATTGAAGGTTTTGAATGGTAAACTGATGAATAGATAGATGCATGAAAAGATTAGAGAAGTGCATATTCCCAAAGAACAAGTATAGTAGAGTAAAATAAGCAAAATAAGCAAAGTTGTTTTAAACAATATATAACTTCAACAAACTCGATTCTAGATGCCCAAATATCCTATAATTCACCATAGAGAAACACATGAAATGACTTTCATAAATCTAGGGTAAACGAATTATGATACTTATAGCTGGATAACAATAATATTATGCTTAGTACTGGTCACTCTCACATAGCCATATTTAGCAAGTTACCACTCCAAAAATGTTGGCTCACTAAACAGTGTTATAATCACAGATCTAGTGATTATACACAATCTTGTTAACCTTGAAATAACTCTTAAAGTCAACTTGAAAATTAATATAAATGACGTAAGATGAAATACTCGTGATGATACATAGACATATCATAAACTTTGAATTAGAAAGTATAAGTAGAAAAAAGTAAAGTTATAAGGTATGCAAGTGAAAGCTAAAATAGATTAAACAGTATCCACTCTTTTAATGGGAGTCATCAATTCCCACAATTCCTATGTCTACTTTGAATTCGATCTCGACTCGTATAGAACCTACATTAGGATGCTATTCCTTGTAAATATAGAACAAATGAATGTTGAAAAATAGAAAATTTTATTGATAATTGCTTTGCAATTACACTCATACAACAATCGCTTGAATTTGTGGAGAAATGTAGTGATCGAAACCAGAATCGAATCACTTATACATTTTTTCTCTCTAACACTTTGAACCTAGCGAAATCTATATCTTTCACTCACTATCTATATCATACACATTACACCATCTACACACTTACCATATGCATGAAAAATGGTTGGATTTAACCCTATTTATAGAGTGCGAAGGGTTACATTTATTTAAACGAAGAGTCATTTCCATTGGTGAAGGGTTGCATCATCTTCAATGTGATTGGATGCAAGAATTCATCCTTATCATCAATGAATAGTCACCTTTTCGTAGCTTCATTTCCCCCAAAAGGTGTCTTTTTATTTGATAATTGATGGCAATTTATCGTTCTTATCTAGAGGTTGGAAGTTGAGAAGAGTTATCCAAAAGCGTCACAAGTCGCGAGCATGACATGCATGTCGTGATCGTGAATATAAGTTGGTACCTTTCTATTTGTGAAGAATGATAAGTTATGATCATGATAGATAGTCGCGAGCGTGATTTGTCCAATCACGAACAAGATTCACGATCGTAACATGTGCTTTTCTTTATGGTTCTTCTTTGCAACTTTGTTGATCTTTGACAACTTCGATCCTAAGCTAATTCTTTGCATTAGACGCATCGTTTTGCACCTTTTTTAGTCTTTTTGCATAGAATTCCATCTTTAATCATTTCACTCCCAAGATTCACCTAATTTCTGCACTTGCATCAAAAACAATTATGTACCACGTGAAATCTTTTATATAAAGTATAAAATAACTTTAAACCATATCGTTTTATGATTTAAAATATCAAGATAATAAATGTAATTATACACTTATCAACGTTCAAACTTGGTGAATCACCTCGAATTTCTCAAGAGCTGAAATATTGTCCAAATATCCTAGCATTTAGAAATTCCAAATCATGCAATCAAAATAAACACAAATTGCCTAATCAGTTTGTAATAGAGAGAAATCACTTTAGATTTAACATTGTAAGGGATTCAACATATCTTATAAGTTGAAATCCTCTATTCGCAATTTCTATTTCAAATCTGAGTGAGTGGTTGAGTTAGAAAGAAAGGTACTTTCTATAGCTAGGCCTACCTGCTGTAAAGGCTTCTCCGCTTAAGAAAGGAAGGAAAACTCTAGTGGATTAAATCTCAGAAAAGAATTTAATGACTAGAGGTAGGCTAGGGGCCGAACTAGGATAAAATCTCAGGTTTTAAAGTTCTTACCTTTGTCGGTAGCTTTTATTTGTGTTTTGCTCATTCATCATCCTCTCAATTTTATCAGTTTTGCTTGAAAAATCAATCCGAGCTTAGTAAAGAACTTAGTAGCAATTGAAGATAAACTAAGTCAGCAAAGCTGAGTAGTTTATTGTTTTTAGACCCAGCTCAGCGCACATCTAAAAACTGAAATTGAAAAAGAATTTTTTTTAATATCTAAAAAACCAAGTACAGCATTCACCCCCCTTTGCTGTTTATACCAAGCTGTTTCGGACCAACACTAAGTAGTTTGTTATTTCCAAAACTGAATATAATATGAGGTGTCATAAGCTGGGTTCAACAAGATTAAAAGTAGATAATCACAAAATGACTTCCAATGAGAGTAGCAAACTTTACAGCATAGTTTTGAGTCTTCATATTTGATAACAGATCAGGGACATCACATATTTTCCTAACATTAGCCAAGTAGGAGAAATGTTTCCACGTGCTCCGATGAGGGGGAGATCTAATTCAATAGATCGAGATCAAGACATTGACATAAGACAGGAATCCCTTTTTTATTCCTTAAATACATACATTGGTTTTGACTTCTAAACTCTTGTTGTTGGTTTTGGATCAGGATAAGATTAGATTAAGAAAATTTAACTCTATCGGCATAGAGATAAAACGTGTCGAAAATGATAGAGTTGAACTTTCTCAAGGTATCGACGATGTCAAAACCTCCTTGCAAGATAAGAAATCTAAAATTCATGTTTTTTGCATCAGATTTCTAGGCTATATAGATCTGTCCATTAATTAAATATTTCGAGAATACTAAATCAATGGTAACAACTGATAATCGATCATTTGCGAAGATTTCAAAAAATATTTTATTGGTGCTATGGAGTGCATGGGTATTGCTTTGACGAGATGGATGGGGTAAACGGGTTTGGTGATTGGAAGTTTACCAATGGGATTGGTGACAGTTAGAGAAAGAGACGTGACAGGTAAGGGAGCGATGGCTAGGGTTAGGCTTTCACCTATAGAGGGACATGGCGACTTCTACCTATCTCTCTCGATTAGCATTACGCTAGGAGATGGGCATGACGGATTCTATTTATCTCTCTTAATAAGGGTTGCTCCTAGAGAGTGACATGGCTGCTTCTACCTAACTCTCTCAATAAATTGTACCGGAAACACATAGTCAAGCGGTTTCGTTGGTAGCCATAAATACAGAAGAAAATGAAAATGGGTGTGATGTATCGATTGCCTCGGGGAGTAGCAGAGGGCATGTGATGGTATCATCAGGACCGGACATCGCTAACATGAATAGAGTAATTTCGAGGGTGAGTGAAAATTCGCAGAGGTTTAGTGAGGAAGTTCTAACTTTCAAAGTTGGTGAGAAGCTAGGAATTTTTTATGGTCAACACTTGGATGTGCTCATTAAAGCAATGGAGGAGCGACGGGGCTGATGTGATTCCCTTAGCCAAATATGAGGTTTTTTCCTTTTATTTATGTCATTAAACTTTGCTTGTTGGAATTGCCGTGGTGGGTTGATGAACGGAGCAAAATAATATTTTGTTCGATCACTTATTCGCAAAAGGAATTTGCACTTTTTCTATTTAGTTGAGACAAAGATTTCGGAGATGAGTGACTAGATAATCCATAAATATTGGGATCATAATAATTTTGGTGTAAGCTATGTTGGGTCATAGGGACAATCGGGGGGTATTCTAGTATCCTAGAACTCGGTAGTAATTCAAGGGCATGTAGTTCAAATGGCTTAAAGGTAGATAGAAATGCAATTCAGTTGTAATTAATTCGAAGTTAATGTGATATGTGTATACAATCTAACTAATCAGACTAATCGGGAACGGGTTTGGAATGAGTTATCACCAATAATTCAGAATCAAAGGAACATGTTAGTGTGTGGTGACTTCAATGAGGTCTTACATAGCTCAGATTATTTTGGAGGGGAAGGGTCTAACTCCAAGTTGATATTCAAGGAGTTTGTTGATGATAATGGTTTATATGATATTCCATTGATGTGGTCGAATAGTGTGTCTTTTTCACGGATTGATCATGTTTTGTCATCATCTGAGTTACTGGATATGTGGTCGTCATTGAATCTAGCAACGGTAGATACAGCTCTTTCGGATCATTTTTCGATTATTTTTTCATCCCACATCATTGCACCGTTCGGAAGGAGGCCATCTCGATCGCTTAATTGTTGGTGGGATAATAAAGAATTTTTACCATTTCTTAAATCAAAGTGGTTGATTATATGTGGTATATGGCCGAATAAAGATATTGATTTTAAGTTGAGTAAACTTTGGAATTTTATTCGTCCTTGGCATGTTGAAAATTTTGGGACTTTGGAGACAAAAATAAAATCATTAAAAGCGAGATTGATTAATTTAACTACGAGTTAGGCAAATCTACTGTTAGATGGCTCAGTGGGATCGGAGTTACACCAAGTCCAAGATCAATTAGCTTTGAAAAGATAAAATTTGGAGAAGATTCGACACCAACAATCAAGGGTGCTATGGACGTTATTGGGTGATAATAATACCAAATTTTTCCATCATGTAGCATTGGCAAGATTAGAGGGAACCGTATTAACGAACTAGAAATTGATGGTGCTTTGGTGAATGAGGAGGGGGCTGTTGTAGCTACCATTAAGGAGTATTATTCGGGTCTTTTTTCAGCAAAAAAAATAGTCATGTTTACACTTACGGGGCTACAATTTCAAGAAATTGATAGCGAGATGAATTTGGGGCTGACTGAGCGGTTAAGCGAAGAAGAAGTTTGGGGGGCTATTTGGTCATGTAACGAGGGGAAAGCACCGGGTCCAGAAGGTTTCAACTTTTTTATAGGCATTTTTGGGATGAACTTAAGTCAAGTATCATGCATATTTTTGAAAATTTTTATGCAACCGGGAATCTACCAAGCCTTGTTAAGAAGTCGATCACGGTGTTAGTTCCGAAGGTTCTGGGATCATCATTATTGGGAAATTATAGATCAATTGCACTTGTACATGGAGTTTATAAGATAATTTCTAAGGTTATTGTAGCTCATTTGAAACCTATTATACTGGGTTTAATTTCGAACAATCAATTCGGATTTGTCTAAGGAAGAAGTATACATGAGTGTTCTATTATAGCATCGGAGGTGATTCATTCCTTCCGCTCAAGTAGAAGTTCATGTTTTGCTCTCAAGCCTAATTTTAGGAAGGTGTATATTGTATATCTTGGGGCTTTATTGATGCTATTCTTAGAAGAATGAGGTTTGCCGAGAAATGGATAAGATGGCTATCGGGTGTAGGGAGCGCTTGGCCACTTCTTTTTTGGTTAATGGGACACCTTGTGAGTCAATTCGACTTCATAGAGGGGTGAAGCAAGGAGATCTAATGTCTCCTTTTAATTTGTGTTGGTCATGGAGGGATTAAACCAATTATTTGATGAGAGCATTCGATCGGGTTTAATTCTAGGATTTCGAGTTGAAGGCTCCTCTTGTGACTTATTTTTCTTCAATTTGCTGACGATGCATTATGTTTCCTCCTAGCGGATGAGTCTTTGATTTCTATTATGAAGAGAATACTTTGGTGTTTCGAGATGATTTCAGGTTTGAGCATAAATATTCATAAAAGTTCATTGATTGGAGTTAACGTTGCTGAATCTAGAGTTGTTGCAAGTGCTGGAATTTTGGGTTGTAAGGTGGAGTCTTTTCCATTGATTTATCTAGGGGCGCCTTTGAGTTATAAGAAGATTTCGATATCGGGATGGAACCCACTTGTTAATAAATTCCATAATAGGCTACAAAGATGAAAAGGTCAATGTTTGTCATATAGCGGAAGATTGGTCTTGATAAAATCGGTCTTGGCGTTTATCTCGATGTACTTGTTGTCCCTTTTTATGATGCCAATTTTCGTTAATATAAGATTAATACGAATTATGAGGAATTTTTTTTTGAAAGGTGATGGGGCGACAAAGGGAATTAGTAAGGTAAGTTAGGATTTAATTGCACTTCCAAAGAGTGTTGGAGGTCTTGACATAAGAGATTTTTGGGTGATCAATTGTAGCCTTTTAATGAAGTGGATTAGGAAGGTTCATATTGCGAAGAGAGAGTTGCTTTGGTTTGAAATTTGTGCAAAAAAGTATATTTTAAATTCATGAGCAGCCTTGGAACTTGGAGATGAGAGATGTTTTTTGCATATTTGGAAAGGAATAGTTGCATGTTACATGAAAAATGGTGGATTTTGGAAGGTTTTTAAAGAAAATATTTATGTATCGGTGGTGGAAGGGAAGGAATGTTCGTTTTGGCACGATAATTGGACGGCAGAGTTACCTTTGGCTGAAATTTTTTCAGATTTATTTGGGTTGTGTAATCGGAAAAATTGTAGTGTTGTAGAGGGTTGTAATTCAACTTTTGGTTTATCACCATTCATGCGACCGTTTTGGAAGCAACATTTGAGAATTTCGAGCCATGAGAGATGTATGCAACTTAGGAGATGGATAGAACAATCAAATCCTAACCTAACTAGGAGTGGCTCGGGTATTGGGGCTACACAAAATTCGGCTGC
This sequence comes from Euphorbia schlechtendalii, assembly GCA_949673415.1. Classification (NCBI taxonomy): domain Eukaryota; kingdom Viridiplantae; phylum Streptophyta; class Magnoliopsida; order Malpighiales; family Euphorbiaceae; genus Euphorbia; species Euphorbia schlechtendalii. The sequence continues at coordinate 5,938 of CATIWQ010472140.1, read as the reverse complement.
AGTTGTTTTCTCGGAGGGGGCTGATATTTTTGTTTGGAATGGCAGGACATCAAAAGAATATTCGGCAAGTAGTTTTACCTCTCTTTACTACGATTCGTTACACCTTACTGCTGCAATTAATTTTGATATTGTTTGGAAAGCACGTCTCATTTCGAAGATAAAATTTTTTGTATGGTTAACTTTTCTTGGGAGGTTGCCGACAAAATCCTTCCTTTTAACTAGAAGTTGCGTTGACAATGATAAATGTCCTTTTTGTGATGAGACGGAAACTATGGATCATGCACTCTTCCATTGTTTCAAGGCCCAACAAATTTGGTGTGATCTCTTTCATCTTTTTGGTGTAGTGGTGACAATTCCGGGGTCAGCTTGTGTTTTCATTGATTGGTGGCGGTCTCTCTCTTTTTGGCACAGAACATTTGGGGAAGAAGAAACAAGATGATTTTTTAGGGCAACCATGGTGAGGAAGACTTATTGCTAGTTAGCTACTACTATTGCCATTTTATTTATTCTTGTCATAGTAGTCCGCTTCCTTTTGGTATGAATGATTTACTCATTCAACCAAACTTTATGCTTTTTATATAATTTTTTAAATTTAATATAATGAAAAGAGGGGTGGGTGTTTTGTAGGCAAGCGATCGTATCAACCTAGTTGGAACGACCGCTCCGAAATTTTCACCCGCTCCAATCTTTTTCCGATGGAGGAATACATCGCTCTCCCGGAGGTTTTTTAGAAAAAATGTATATACTTTTTATTGAATGGTATGGACATATTTATTCACATCATTTGTTTTATTATAGTATTTGATTATGTATCATTCATTATAATATACATATACATGTATATATTTTTTTTTCCTAATTTGATCTATTATGTCCCTATTGTACCAAACATCAATACAGAAATGAAAGTTTCTGTTGTGTTTTCACAACCTTCTTAGGACCGGTTTAGGATTTTTTTCCAGGTTAGCATTATTTTCAAGTTTTTCAAAGATGATGTCCCGAAAAGTTTGGAAAATCAATAGCAAACAATTTCTAATTAATTAATTAGTATTAAGCGTCAAAATATTTTGTACGATGTCAAAATATGTTGTTATATTAAAAGTTTATAGAAATAACATTTCGCGATAATAATTCTAACTATAATCTCAAACAAGTAATTAATGGATAATGACGAAATTTATATTTTTACTGTATGAATATGCTTTCGTCCTTAAATTTACCGATTAAAAAAAGTATTTTATTTTATTAAGTTGAAATCGTTGTCCTATTTACTAACTCCACATGAAAGAAACTAGAAAAAATATAATATAAAAATCGGTTAATAAAACATATAATTGTAGAAAATCATAACACAAAAAAGAGGCACTTAAATATTAAATGACAAAATAATCAGGTTATCTGAATCAAGACATAAAAGAAATGGAGGTACCAAATGGGACCCCAATATTTTAATTCCTCAAGAAAACCATAATATATCTTTCTAATTATTCAAACATACAACACATTTCTTTCTTTTCCATTCTTTTACAAAAAAATATACATATGATATTATGCCACTTGTTGAATCATAATCAAAATGAATTAAATGTTTACTATTTTGTTTTTCATGTGTAGCTTGTATGAAGTTCAATGCTAAGATCCATTTTTTTGATGGTGTTGTTATTGGTTTCTCTGCTATTTCTACCGGTGGTTTTGCCACCGTTATCCCCGCCTCCTTTGGTGTTGTTGTTCGTCCCTGTTTTTATCTTCATTTTGCTCGTTTTCTTGGCTTTGTCTCCTACAAATGACCCTGTCAATGTTGCTGTAATTTCTACCATTTGATGAGTTTTCTTTATTTCTTACACTGTGAATCCATGGCTGCTGTATCTCAAATTTGAAGAAACATGGAAAATTGATGAGAATTTGTGTAAGTGTTGAATTTTCTTCCTTTTTTCACCTGTGGTCCATGATTTCGTACGTTAGTTTTATTCAATTTTTCTTGTACTTTTGGGTAGAAATTCTTTTTCTTGTATTTTTAGGCTCTATTTTATAGTGATTTTAGATTTTAATAACTTTTGGAATTAAGGTTACAAAATTGAGCTAGTTTGATTCATTTCATTACTCACTTACGCATTAGGTTAATTATACTTACTCTTAGTATCTATGATGAGTAATACAAATACTAGAAGGTAGAAGGTAATGAAGGGCAAAGTAATAATATCAAGAGTCCAAAATCATTTTTGAATCCCATATGTATTTGTAATAAATTAGCATATTGGCCGGAAAAGTATTCTCTGTATAGTAAAGTTTTTTCTTGTCTCTTTTATTTCAATGAGAGATAAATAATAACTTTCAAAATATACCATTCATTTTTAAATGAATGGACAGGATTTTGATAACTTTTCTAAATTCTAATCTATCTTCACCATATTGTTTTCCGTCAAAGAGGACGAGTACACTAAATAGTGAGTACAAGTTAGTGGTACATGTTTTTCATAGAATTTTAAATAAGGAAATCTTAATTCACTGTACATAATAACAGTTCACAAGTGTTTTTCAAAAAAAAATAACAGTTCACAAGCATATATAAATATAATTTTGAAAAACAAAATTTAGGGCATAGATTTTCTTATGAATACATACGTAATTTTATTTTTTTGAAAACCCCTCGGGGAAACGATGTGTTCCCCCAACGGGAAAAAGATTAGAATAGGTGAAAATTTCGGGACGTATATCCCAACTAGGTTGATGCTACATACGTAATTTTATGTTTTGAGTTTTCTCTGCTTCCTTTCTCTTTCATACAATTTTTTTTGTGGTTTTTAATCTTAAATCGATTATATATCACAAAACGTTAATATTTTATATGTGACTTTAGAATTTTTTTTGGTTTGTTTATATGTTAAAAATTGTTATTGATATACTTTTGAAAGCATTATCTAGCACACACTTGTACCTCACTATACTCCAGGTATAAAAGGGTATAAAACGAGCAAAGAAAAACCTTGCACTTTATGCTGATTTTGTATCCTCGTACCTGGTTAAAAATGGTGAATATGCAGTATAGAGCCAATGTTCTCGTAGTGTTGTGCGCTTTATACTCCTTTATACTGGAAGAATAAATGGGATATAAACCAAATGATGTGCAATTATAGAGAAGCCTCACAAGTGAGGTATAAAAAGAATATTAGAAAGTATAAAACACACATTTTGCAATGTACCACAATGTTTATACCGTCGTTATATCGCATATATAAATCGTGTTTTTAATTAATTATTAGATAAATTTGAACATGAAATAAGATTTTGTGTTCTTCTAAAAGCTCACCTCCTAAGACGTGGTATGAATTCTTTATAATTTAAGAGATCATAAATAAATAAAAAGAGAATAATTTATTTTAGTACAAGTCTCTACAAAAATAGTTCTACAAGAATTTGTAATCATAATCACGGCCTCTTGTCCGTTTCATTTTGATTTTTCAGAAGTATTAAATTTTATCCTTACATAATAGCAGGATAATAACAATATTGTCAAGATACTTAACTTGTGAAGGTGGAATGCATCAAGAATAACAACACATTTACTAATCGAAACATAAATATCCACAAAACATTTTGAAACTAAAATCTAAATAAAGTTTCTTGTATTTAAATATCTTAATCCAGAATGCTTTGCCTAACTTCGAAAAGTGTTATCCTGAAAGGTCATCTCGAAACAACGTTTGGATGATGAAAAATAATTTTTGAATCACCTAAAATATTTTTATAATTTAGATGTATGAAAGTCCATTGATTAAATCATAAGTAACAATATTCATGGTAGATCTGAATTAGAGGAAAAAATAAACTAAAGTCAATAACTAATTAAATAATGAAATAGGTAGCGAGTCTAACGGTTAAGACTATTAATGTAAATGTAAATGTAATGTGTAAATTAAAAAAAAAAAAAGAAATTCATACTAGATTTAACACTTTAGTGAGTTATAATATAAATTCAAGTTCGGGATGAATTACTAACCAAACATTGTTGGGAGAAAGGATTGACTGGAAAATGTTGTATTTAAGCTTGCTGAACATTCAAGCGCCATGAAGTTTCAATAGGAAATAAAATATTAATTTCAAAAAACAAATATTATAAAAAAAAGATGGTGTTATGTGTTGGAAGCCCATAGAGTGAAGTTGTAGATCTGAATACAGCTGACATATGATATGTTCAAGGATCTATTGAATTTTCGCTCTTTGAAAATTTTAAGTTTTCAAATAAATATTTGTTTTCATAATTATTTGTATATTCTTATATTACATATATGAACATTGCCGACTGTCCCCAATTAATGTCGTTTTTTTAGTGCAATCCATTTATGAGATTTCGTGAACCACCGAAATTATAAAATATATTCTGAAATATAAGAACATTCCAAATATCTAACATTACCAAAATCTAGCTTTTTCCCCAACTGCTACTCTTATAAAAAAAATTAAAAAAGAGAATAAACAATAATAATAATAATAATAATAATAATAATAATAATAATAATAATAATATATTTGTAAGACTTTTCGAAGAAATAAAGCCTGCAATGAATGAAAGGAGGGGGTTACAATCACCACGCCATAGATGGCCTGTCGCAACCAGAACAGCTAGTGTTGCATTGAAGTGTTACAATTTTTGAAGGAAAAAATGATTTTTCGAAACACATTTTGAGAAGTGTTGCAAAAATGTTGCAATAGATATTGTTGTTGATCAAATACACTTTCATCGTAACACTTTCAGTCTAACCGTTGCTAAAAACACTGATGAACAGTTAAAATATAGAAGCGGGATATTTTGCCTCTTATTTTTAGATGGAAAACTGAAATAAGAAATGAATAAAAATATTTTAAAAATAGCATATAAATAGCTTATTCACTGTCTTCCTCAAATTTTTCTATTTCTAAGCCTAATTAGTCCCCCATTTCCAAATCCCTAGCTATCCCCTTCTTCTTCAGATATCTTTCTATAATTTCCAATTAAAATCTAACTGAGCAGCGGCCAATTTTCCCTCTCTCCATTGTGTTATCTTTTGATTCATCCAAGTAGAGCAGTAGATAACTACCAAAGATGGGTCGTGTTCTGAAAAAGACAGTGAAAAAGTCCTCATGCCAGGTCATCGAGAGGTACTACTCAAAAATGACCATGGACTTCTATACCAACAAGAAAATACTAGAAGAGCTTGCAATTATCCTCTCAAAGAGGGTACGCAACAAGATAGCCGGGTTCTTAACCCATCTTATGAAACGTATTCAAAAGAGCCCAGTTCATGGCATTTCATTGAAGCTTTAGGAAGAGGAGAGAGAGTGTCGCATGGACTTTGTACCTGAAGAGTATGCCATTAAGATTGATGAGATTAAGGTTGACAAGGAGACAATCGACATGCTTGCTGTTCTTGGTATGTCCGATGTTGCGGGAATTGTGGAAGCTAAACCACAACCTTTGATTGGTTCACAGGGCTTTGGCACGGGATTTGCCGCTGGATTTGGAAGAAGAGCTTAAGGTAATCAAACTATTGAGGATTATTAAGTAATTAAACTGATAATGTCATTTTGTTAGCTGTTACTTTTTTACATTTTAGATAATACGCTGAATGATTTATGGTGCTTGTGCTTTTAAATATGGAAATTAAGACATTTCTTGCTGTCACTTGAAGTATATGGATCAAACATGAAGGAATGATGAATCTATTTATGTATCTAATTTCATTAACACTTAGTTGGCAAATTTTTCAGAACATAGTTAGAGAAACATGGAGTAATGATGAATCTTATATATGTATATTGTTTATTTAATCGTGCTCGGGGAACAGGTATTATTCATACTGAGGTATTTATATTTCTGTAGAAATTGTTGCAGTCAAGTAAACTTTATTTAGATGGCATTTGTTAGAATAACCTTCCACTTTTTTTAAATTAGAGTTGATCT
>CATIWQ010472085.1:0-10420 GCA_949673415.1 Euphorbia schlechtendalii | reverse complement strand
ATTTATATTTCAATGCAATATGAATTAGTATAAGTTATATAGTTTTAGTTTAATGCTTCCGATAAGTTTAAGTGGAGTAATATCTAATGGTATTCTTACTATGAGTTTTATATGCAAATCTCGAATAAGTCCTATAAGTATTAAGTGTGTTTAAAGTGTTATGAAACTATAGCCATAATACTTTGAAATTGATTAATAAAGGATGAGGGTATTAAAGAAAAATCAGAAGAAAGAGAGGATGACCAATTAGTTATGCAAAAGGTGAGGAATGGTACGAAGTAGAAACTGTAACCATTCATTGAGTGAAAAAAGAAAAGAAAGCATAGCATGAAAAAGGGGTGCAAAGTACAAAGTACTTCAAAAACATATGCTTAAAAGAAAAAAATGAGAGAGTGGTATGGAGCATAAAATGCAACCATTGAAAAAAGGGGAGAGTGGTATGGAGCATAAAATGCAACCACTGAGAGTGTTTTTAGCATCCTAGGTTACTTAAAAATGCCTTGAGAGAAATTAATCAAAGTGTGCTTTCTATGTCCTTTATACTTTTTACTATGCTTAAGAGAAGGTAATATTCAAGTATGCATATAATGCTTATATGAAGATGCGATTCGGTTGACTCTCGATTAAGAGCAAAGGTATGCAACTAAACTATATAAATTGCACATTACTAATTTGTGGGAAATTTCGAATTTCTACGTGAAATCTTTAGCAACGTGGAATGTGGTACTCACTACAATAGTCTTTCGCCAAATGAGGTACGAACTTGTTTACCAATTTATACACTTCTGTTGATTTTACCTTGAGGACAAGGCAAAAGTTAAGTGTGGGGGTAAGATAAGTGTATAATTACACTTAATATCATATTAATTTTATATACTAAACACTATAGTTTAAGTCCTTTTTATACTTCATATAAAAGATTTTACGTGGTATGTAGTTGTTTTTTATGCAAATGTAGATACTAGGTAAATCTTGGGAGTAAAATGATCTAAAGTGGAATTCTATAAAAAAGAGTGAAAAGGTGCAAAAAGATGCGTGGTACTTAAAGATTTGGCTTAGGATTGAAGCTGTCAAAGATCGGTGAAGTTACAAGGAGAATTTTGAAGAAAAACTCAACTCACAGTCGCGACAACCGTTCGCTGTCGTGACTAGTTCTTCTTAAGATCAGAAGTCTACCAATCAAAGATTCACGATCGTGACATGTATATAGCGACCGCGACTTAGACGGTTTTCTGGTATTATCTTCTTAACTACCAACCACCAGATAAGCATGATCAACCGCCATCAACTACCAACGAAAAGACACTTATCATAAGTCAACCAATCATGAAAAGGTGCCTACCCATTGTGGATTAAATCAAAGCTTCTCAACCAATCATAATGAAGAGATGCATTCATTCACCAATGGACACAACCCTTCGTTTGGATAGACACAACCCTTCAAACTCTATAAATAGGGCTCCAAACCTTACAATTTCGTGGGTCATAGTGCACCACCAGAGAGGAGAGCATTAGAGTGCAATTATAGGGTTACATATAGTGTGTGCAGATAGAGAGTTCGCTACGTTCATAAGTTTTAGCGAGAAAATGTTTAAGTGATTCGAATCATTGTTTCAATCACTAGATTCTCTATATTCTCGAGCGATTGTTGTATAAGTGTACTTGCAAATCACTTATCAGTAAAAGATTTCATTCTTCAATATTCATTTGTTTGATATTCGCAAAGAATAGCATCCAAGTGGAGGTTCTGTACGGGGCCGAGACCGAAATCAAAGCAGACGCAGGAATTGTGGGAATTGACGACTCCCATTAAAGAGTGGATACGGTTTGATCAACTTTAGCTTTCACTTGCATACCTTACAACTTTGCTTTGCTTTCGGCTTATACTTTCTATTTCGAAGTTTATGATATGTCTATGTGTCATAATGCGTATTTCGTGTTAAGTCTTTCATGTTAATCAAGTTATATGCATTGGAGTTAATTTTAAGAGTAATTTCAAGGTTAACAATATCATGTATAATCACTGGATCTGTGATATAACGCTGTTTAGTGAGCTAACATTTTTAGAATGGTAACTTGCTATATGTGGCTATGTGGGAGTGACCCGTACTAAACATAGTATTGATGTTGTCCAGGTTTATATGATAGTCTTAATTCGTTTGCGCTAGACCTAGAAAAGTCATTTCATGTGTTTCTCTACGGCGAATAATTGAACATCTAAGTATTTAGAACCGAGTCTGTTAGATTAGTTTAGTGAATCGTAAGAACTTTGTTGAACTTGCATTCTTTCTTTGCTATCCTTATTTCGTAGGGAAAATCTATATATTTAGATTCTTTAATCTTTCATACCTATATTTACTCATTTTTCATTCTAATCCTTCTTTCCTAACCTTTACTTTATTATATTTTATTTTCTTTATTTTATCTTCCTTTTCGATTTCTAGAACTAACCCTTCCTTGTGGGATTGATATCTTTTAAAACTACATCGCAACTGTATACTTGTAGTTATCATCATATTTCTATTTGATAAAAGGTACTGACAACACTTATATTTTTCATGAACATGTTTTTGGCACCATTGATATATAGCCGAATCTTGTGAACAAACTATTAAACTTATCAGTAGAAAAGTGGCGAACAATACATAATTTAAATAACATTGATAAACAACAAAGATGCCTTTATTATTGATAACAATAATCTGTAAACCATTTGTACAACATAACTAAAAAATATATATCATCCTAATTGCCTCTAGGGAATACATCATGTCTAATAGTACCAACCTAATAGGTAAATTCTAGTCCCTAAGGAGAGCATATCCTAGCTCTCCTAACTAGTATTTGCTGGGTCCTCCTGGGACTTGCTTCTTCCGGTATGGTGTACTAGATCGGTACCAACCCCTATGGGGCGTATCCTGATCAATCACTAATCCGGTACCGGCTTGCCCCCCTGAGATTTCCATTTTTTCCCTAGTTTTCGTTTGTTTTCTCCTATTTTACGCCCCGCGTGAAAGGATATTCATTTGTTTCCAATAATCGACCAAATTTATGCCATGTATGATCCAAAACAATGAAATTTGATAATAAATTGAGTATATAATCATTATTTTCAAATATAAGTGCATTAAATCCATACACACGTAATTCATCCTAATCTAACTTATGCTACTAATTGCATCTTGTTTTGTATATTAACTATGTCATGATGTTATGATATATCTCATGCTAAAATGTGTGAATGCATGTAGATCTAGATTAAATGTGTCTTAGGGGTTTATTTTAAATCGAGTTTCACAATTGTATAATTTATGTATTTGTAGATCATTTGTAGATTACGCCTTGTTTGTATTATTATTTTACCCTACCCCCTTTATATTAAAAGCCTTTTACTTATTTATTTATTGCTTTCCTTTATTTATATATCACTTTATTTACTGCTTTCCCCTTGTGTATGATGTTAAATGCTAACATAAATAAAAATTAATTAGAAATAATCAAAATATCTCAAAGGTAGGGACGTGTATGTAAATAATGATGAAGTAGGTAACTCATCCATACCCGAATCTCTATACTACGATGCGGTTTGAAATTAATCGATCTAGGTTGTATCGAATTTCTCATAAGATCTTATCCGGTTGGCGACTCTATAATGTAGGCTAGAGATTTAGGCCTCATGTCTTTCCAAAACTCTATTTCCTCTTACTCATTAAAACATCCATGCCTGGCTAGTACCTCGCGACGTCCGTATGGGTACCTGAATCATCTTCTGCTCACACCTTTCTTCACGAGTTTTGATAGATTCTTCATGTGAATATGGCTAAGTCTTTTATGCCATAATCTTAAGTTTTCATCCTGCAAAACCAAACAAACATTGCTTAATCTGGGGGATAGATCAATAATATAAACCTTGTTGATTCAAGGAGCATAGAGAATAGTGGAATTAGTCTTGATATTAATCACCAAATATTTAGCTAGGTTAAAAGTAACTCTTCTACCTTTGTCACACAATGGAGAAACACTCTTGAAATTGAACTTCAAACCTTGAACAAGAGAAACGTCTTCATTTGAAAGGCTAAGTCTAACTGTGCCATTTCCTATTATCTTACCTTTTTTATTATTGCCAAAACGAACACATCCATTTATCTTTCTATCCAATGTGATGAATAGCTATTTATCACATGTCATATGCCTTGAGCAACCGCTATCCAAATACCACATTCTTGTGTGATTAGTAGATCTCATGCTCAACTGCAAAACAATCAAGTTTTCTTAGGTACACATGCCTTTTGGTTGGGTCCTCCCTTGTTAGTGGTGTTTACTTTGGTCTAGTCACATTAATCATAATAACAATTTTTATGTCTACGAAGTGTATTGATTTTTTTACTTTAGTCTAGTCATACTCATCATATTAACCATTTTATTTCAAGGCTTCTCACTTTCTTCTTTTTGGTAAGTTTCTTAGCAGAAGTATGTGAGTGGTTGTTATAAGTATTGTTGTTGGCTAGAGGAGGATCACGTACCTGCTTCAAAGTTGTTAACTTAGCAAATAACTCTTCTAATTTCTTAGAGAGTACATTGTCCTGAGCTTCATTAAAATTGGCCTTTTCTATTAGGTAACGGAGATCATGAGACATGGAAAAGTTGGTGCCCTCCAAGTCTTCACATCTCCTCATTGTCTCTTTGATGCTTTTGCTTAACTTTTTGGTCAGCTTAATTACTACTGGTTAATCAAGGCAAGTAATGAAAATGCAAACCGGCGTGGCGAAATTTTAAAACATAAATTAACCTAAAAGGAACTCTTAAGCAAGGAATGATTGATATAATCTTAACTGAAATGTTCCATAGATACATTAGTTCTATAAACACTTATTAAAAGAGACCTAAAATCTAAGTATAAAGCATTACCAGTTGATGTGTGTCTTCACTTGCTATAGTAGAGCGATCTCTTATACTAGTTGGACAAATGTCCTTTAGCACTAGCCTCCAAAATAGAACAACCTCTACGAGTAGTCCACACGAACCCCATCGATCAAAACCTCCATAAGAGGAAGAACTTGTTAGTTAACAAGTTGTTTCTAGGCCATTCGTAAACTAACCCAAAAATAAATGCTAAGGCTCTTTTCCAAAATAGGAATAAGCCTTCAGAAAAATCTCACAAATAAAAAAGAAACTCATGGAAGATCTCAAAAATAATTCGCAAGAGAAGAGTTAAGTTCAGAAGAGAAGGTTAAACTAAAGTGCATTTGAAAGGAGGAGGAGGAGGAGGAGCTCCTTATATAGGGGGGAAGGGGAGCAAAAATGCTCCCCATTTAGCAATGTGGGATGGGGAAATTGGGCCAACCCACGCTTACAGCCCGCTTATGTGGACTATGCGTGCCTCACAAGGCAAGCCCATTTGTTGACGTCCAGAATGGACACTATTATTGACGTCCGAATTAAGGACAACCATATTAGCATCCTTAGAGAATTTTAGTAAATTGTCTATTTCTATAATAGTTTTGACATATAGGTAAGAATAAATAACTAACTAAAAATGGCTATACACCATATCATCTTTTTTCTCTTTAATATATGATATGGCACAATAAATGTTGAATATTGTCTATTTGATCTTTTACATATAGACAATAAAATGAATTCCAACTCATTAAATTAATTAATATTTTTATATTAAACTTTGAATCACATTAAATTAATTAATATTTTAATATTAAACATTGAATCACTTAATTTAATTTGTAATTAAGTATTTTTTTTTATTATTTAGTTATACAATTCTAAATGAAATAGACAATCTAGTATAGTTATCATTCTAAAAGACATTGTCTATTTTTAAACTTACTAACATATCATCAATGTGGGTTTTTATTCCACATTTCACATAATCTTAGAATCCACTATCTACAAAGGATGCTCTTATTTGAGGACAACATTATTGTCAATCGTAGACAACAAGGGATGATCATAGACACCCAATGTTTTTCACTTGTGTGGAGAATAGGTTTTAGGGACAACAGATCTATTCAAACGGTGTGCAAGTTCTAGGAGTGTAGAATTTTGACCATTACTTTGTTTTGTTAAAACGATTGAATCCAATTGTGTTTCAAAATTAACTGTTATTTTAAATTTATTCGGGGTCAATAATTAAAAGAGAATTGTTAATAAAATCATATATTTTAATTAATTCAGAATTAAATTCTAATGGTTCAGAATTATCCGAAGTCTGTTTTAAGAATTTAAAGCGGTTGAACCAGATTATATCAAAATATCATTCATGTTATTTTGATAATTTAGTATCATAAATTTTAATATTTTAAAATTGTAAATTTTAATTAATTATAAAATTAAAGTTTATAACTTGTGGCATAAATATTTAATTGAACTAAATATTCTAAATATGAAACTTAGCACAAATAAACCATGGTATCAATTGTAGTTGGGATGCAAAATTTTGTAATAGAGACGCCCTAACTCGAGTGGGAGAAAAAATGTATATTTTGCAAAATAGTCATTTATCATTGGGCCTAAACGGATTTTAAGTCACAATTGTCAACATTAAGTGATTTCATCAAGTATCTTAGCTAAATATAATGGATGAAATTATAATTGTCATGATCAATGCATCATAAAACATATGAGTATGACAATTACTTTGTTAAAATTCATATTTGAGAATTTTATGGGTCCAGATATGATTTGGTTTAAATATTTAGTATTTTTCAATAACCATAAAAATTCTAAATTGTGATTTTGTACATTGAACCTCATTTTATATATAGATTATGGATACATAATATCTAAAATAATTACATGGACTTGATTCATTATATAAGCTGACAATACTTAAATAATACATTGAAAATTGAGTCACTTAAAAGTGTATCACGGATTTACACCTTTGTCATACATTGTAGCACAATGTTCAACATACTCAGTAGGGTACATTGTGTTCTCAGTGGGCCGCAGAGGATTAGGATACTTAGTAAGTCTAACATGTGGAATGGCGGTTAGACTAAAAAATTTTTCATTCTAACTCAATAAAGCCCAAGAACACAGATGGGTAAAAGACTAATATGCCCATCAACCAAGAGTCCTTTTGAAAAAATGGATTGGATAATCTATTCTACTAGACATTAAATAATAGGATCTTCATTCGATCTTGGTCCAGCTCATTATTGAAGGGTTGTGGATATTGGAGAAAACTAATAAAATCATTTACATAAATTAATTAGGATAAATTTATTTATTTAATTGCTTCAATATCCACAACAACACTAATTATTCCATGTAGAATAACAAACAACAACACTAATAGTTTAAACTGTGATATCCTTGAAATAGACTAGCTATCTAAGCAAGATTTTTTTATTAGGCTCAAGATTTGTTTTAAGAAATGATTCAAATGAATTTTGGTAGATATGCCAAAGCCCATTAGAAGAGATGTCATATCGACCCAAGTTGGATAGTATGTAAATTCAAAAGGAAAAGGAGGGATGTGAAACACCTTGTATTAGTTCTAATTGTTCCTGAATTGTGTAAACAGTTAGAGGAGATACAATCTTATGCTATATTAAAGTCTCTTAATGAGACATTTCATGAGAAACTTTATCAAGAGAGATTATTGATCTCTAATGCGTTTCAATCCTATAAGTTGGATATTATAATCTATGTGAATACTATTATATAGAATATGGAGAAACTCACCAAGAGTTTTGTTCATATTAGTGTATTAGTATGAGAGTTAATAGTTTGAACTATCTTATCCTTCCTACTTGAATCCTATAACTGATTCATCATGGCCAACATGTCATAGATGAGTATGACTATGGTAAGTTACAATAGTTTCTTTAGCTAGCTAAGGGTACGATCAATATGACTCAGCCAAAGTTAACGGTTGATGAACAACATAAGGGCATTAATGAGACATTGATAGTCAAGGGTCTCATAACATAATGAATGTTAAGTCTGTACTAAGTCCAAAGGTCATCGATATCAAATATAAGTAGCTTGGAAATAATATAAGAACATATATTTAAATATTTGGGAGATTTCATGAAGAGCACTAAATGTTCTTCAAAAAGGTATTTATAATATAGATGAAGTTATCTCTCTTCAAAATCTAAAGTAATAGCTACTTGATGTGGTTTTAGCATTGATAATGCACTTTAACTTAAGATGAGAGATGGTTGGTATCCCAATACATGAATTCTTCAATCATAAATAGAATTCTTGTAACGGCTATTAAGATTAAAGAATGTCACTTTAAGATAGCCAATAAATTATTTTGATTCTAAAAAAGATGAAAATTCTATATTCACTTAGAGTGATAACTTATTTCTATATCAGCCTAGGAGACTTTTAGATATCGAGTTTTTCATTCATAATGAATATAACTGAAAAATTTGAGAATTGTTGTTCCTAAACATAAATGTATGGAATAGTTCATCCTTCAATCTGTCAAAATAAATTAGATCTATAACATAAATACAATTTGGATAAGCATGAGATGCTTGAGCTGCTTTATATCTAAAAGTTATTTAAGTTGAGTTAATAAGAAGCATATGGATAAATTTTCCACACAGAAAGCTTAGGATCACTTGAGTTCTTTGTATACTTTGTGATTTAACGTCGAAGGTATTCAACAAACTTGTAGACGTGGCAATAATCTAGCAAGCATGAGATGCAGCGTGAGTGTGAGCGAACGACACGGATGTGATGGGTCGAGCGCGCATTGAGATGAGAGGCACGGTCCATCACATTCGTGTCGTCTACTCACACTCCCACAGCATCTCAGGCTTGTTAGCTTATTGCTATGTCCATCTAGGTGTTTTTGTGAAAATAAAATATCGGGTCGGTGACCTGAAAGGTTTAAAAGAGAAAATGAAATCGATAAAATCGGCCAAAACCCAAAATCGCTATCTCGTAGTGTAGAGTCGCCACCTGGATTAGCTTTTCAAAGAATTAGAATCCTATGAGGCTTAACGTCCAGGGGACGGCCCACTAAGACACAGAGATTCGGGTTTAGGATAATTTGCTCACTTCTTATTGGATCAAATTAAATTACATTTACAGAAAACCTTATTTCTTAATTGTGCATATTCGAACTTATATCATTTTCGTGTTTATGATATGATTCATCGTGCAGGTGGAAAGCAATAAATACATTCATAGTGAAATAAATAAATGCGAACAAATAAATTAATAAATTACAGAACCTCGAGGGACGCAACCGCTCGCCTAATCAGTAAATTAGATCTTTTAAAATTGCAATACCTAAAGGAAAAATAAATTCTGAACCATACATCTAACCTATTCTACCTGCATCCATAAAGGTTAGCACAAGGGATATAACACGGAGAAAATATTTACACGTATGCTTGATTTAATATTGAAGAAGCCCGTGTGGCCTAACTAAAACATCAGAGATTAAATATTCTTATTTTGGAAGAAAAACTTTCATTATATTTACAAATATGTTGCCCATTTTTATTTAATGAAAATGATTTCATGGCAAAAGGTGAGGTCTGTTATTCATGAATAATATTAATTCCCATCATGAGGGTATTCTAACATGTATTTAATGACAAAAGTCCCGCATAGGTAAAATACATAAAAGAAATTTGCATAATAAAATAAAAAAAACAACAATTAAATAAATAAATAAAAAGAATTAATAAAATAAGATTTAAATAATAAACAGGTTTTAAATAAATCCTAGGTCGATGATGAAAAACGAGTTCATCTAATAATTTAGAAGAAAAGAAAAAAAATATCATAATATAAGACAAAGGAAAAAACAGCTTTAGGAACTCAGAGACTTACCTTTTTGTTGCGAATCCACGTTGCTAAATTTACTTGATTTCCGGGAGTGCTCCTCGTTCTTTTTTATTTGATTGGTGTATGAAAATATTTTATTTTTATCCTAAAAATAATCTGACATGAAATCTAAATTTGTTTTAGATCCGAGAATATCTGAGAATTTTTGAGAAAAAAAGATGAAAGAGATTGATTAAAAAATAATTAAATCTGGAATCCAAACTTGTTTTAGACCCGAAAATAATTAAAGGATTTTTAAAAAAAAGATGAATAAAAAAAGTGTTAGAATTATTTCGTTAGGAAAGAATTTTTTTAGTAAAAATTTCTTTATTTCATCTAGAGAAGAAAATTTATTTTTTTGTAAAATTTTTTCCCCTCCGTATTCTGAAAAATTTCCACTATTTATAAGGAGAAAAATGGGCCTAAGCTAGCCTCGTCAACCTTCCCAAAGAAATCCAAATCTTTGAATTTCTTTGGTCCATCCTTATTATTTATTATTTTTTTATTTATATTTTTTTTATATATATATATATATATATATATATATATATATATATATATATATATATATATATATATATATATATATATATATATATAT
>CATIWQ010472049.1:0-12084 GCA_949673415.1 Euphorbia schlechtendalii | reverse complement strand
CT
This sequence comes from Euphorbia schlechtendalii, assembly GCA_949673415.1. Taxonomy (NCBI): domain Eukaryota; kingdom Viridiplantae; phylum Streptophyta; class Magnoliopsida; order Malpighiales; family Euphorbiaceae; genus Euphorbia; species Euphorbia schlechtendalii. The sequence continues at coordinate 12,082 of CATIWQ010472049.1, read as the reverse complement.
ATTTATTAACATTTCAAATCAACATATTAAGCTACCCCTTAGATAATATAATTGTTAGATGATACAGTGTAAGCTAAATCAGTTATTTATTTGTTAACGAATAGCTTAATGTATCAAATTATAAAGCAAAACATATAATATATATGAAAACCTACAAAATCATGTATTTAATTATTGAGCACTTATTTTATAATTTCAGGACATTGTGTGCAAAATACTCGAATTCAGTCAATGTGGTAATACTAGAGCTGTATCCATACTCTCGGCAACTGGAGCCATGTCGAGTGTTGTTCTTCGCCAACCTGGTTCTTCATTCGGGTAAAAGGAAAGTTAACTTCATAAAAAATTCACCTAAATTTGGTAATAGTAAAGTTGTATGCATACTTTCGGCAACTCATTCAAGACATTGTGTCCAAGTCAAATTGTTTCCCCTTCCTCAATGGATTTTCTTAGGAGATTTTGCATATTCGAATATATATGGACCTGCTTATTGAAACTACCATTACTTTGGAACTTCCATTTCAACATTATTTAAATGTGAACTATGCAAATAGATTCCTTTCTTTAAATAGTATGAACTTTGATTTAATAAATTTCGTACTTATTTTCTATGTCTTCGGCAGGTTTAACCACAGAGGGTATTCAACACGGTTTCTATAGAGGTATGTAGCTGAACAGGGCTCAACTACACCTAGTTTAACTTGATCAGGGCTTAACTACGCCAACTTGATAGATTGCCGAATGCAAATATGAGATTGTTGCTTATTTGAAACTAACTAAACAAATTTTCATTTGTAGATGAGATTGTTTCTACACAAATTCAGCGAACAAACATCACATTTTTGTCAAGATAGCATAGTGTAACTTTACATGAGCCAACCAGCATAACTTCTGCTGAAGCTGTCGCAACCTCGATTTATCAATATACTAGTTCCTAAATCCAAATTGTTGGCCATAGGTTGCAAGAAGCAAAGAATTTCATAAAATTTCAAGAGAAAGAGAAGGAAGGTTTTGTGGAATAGAAGAATAATATGCTGCGATAAAACAGTGGTATTGGGAAGGAGAAATTGAGTTAGAGAAGAGCCATAACGTCTCTCATGCACAAGTTTTATCCCTCATTGGTCAGAATAGTGAAATAAAGCAATCAAGGATTGGAATTAAGCTATCACCTATATTTCAAAACGACTTTCTTAATAATGGTATTGTACACAATCACAATTGCTCTACGGTTAGAAGGCAAAAAGTTAATAAAAATATATTGGTAAATGATAATCAACTCATTAAAAAAATATGTGAATTCTATGATATATTTGTTTGTATGTCAAAATAATCTCCCCAAAATATTTGTGTAGATTCAACTAGATATTAGAAAATCACCTAATCCTATTATATTACTAGTCTAATATTAGAAATACACATACATTTACCGTCCCCTCCGTAACTTTTATGCCATTTATATTTATTTATTTAAAAAATTTGTAATAATATTTATTGAATTGTTTATTTATAAGCCTTTTAAATTAATTAAAAAAAATGAGATGTCTTCAAATACAAAAAACAAAAGTTTGATATATAAAAAACTTAATATGTTATATATGGAACTTGAATATATGGAACTTGGAGTGGATCTTCTTGACGTTAGGAGCATTGCTAAACATCCTAATGGCTGATCCTGCATGATGAGCGAACGTAGTCGTGGACTATTTGGTGAATAGAGAGTGGTGTAATTTGCTTTCTTCCTTGCCGATTTCATTACAACAACAAATTCGGGAGACTACTCTATCGAGCGACCAAATAGATGTATGTTTTTGGAGACCGGCAAGCAGCCGGCTGTTCACCGCCAAGTTGTTTTACCGATGGCTTTAGCCTCAATACCAGGTCTATCATCTTTTAAAAAATATTTGGCACCACACCATTGCACTGTCACACTCTATCATTTGGTGGAAGTTTACTTGAGGGTACATAGCCATCCATGATGCTCTTATTCGTAAAGATATCAATGTTGTTTCAAGGTGCAGCCTTTGCAAACGTCATACCAAGGACAGAAATCATCTTTTCATCACATGCATTTTTGCAAAAACTTTATGGACTGCATTGAGGTCTCTATTTGGTAGAAGTTTTTCTTTGAATTCGGGGGTTGGAGGTTGCAATTTTTGCAATAAAACAACGATGGAAAAATGTTGGAACCAGCTTAGGATCAAAAGTGACTCCTCTTTTGTTATCCACCTGTTGCGTGTGAGATATATGCAGGTTTCTTGTCAAAGTCGGACAGCATGGATGAATGCTTAACACTTTCACAAAGCATGCGCATTGTGGTGATGCACATTTACAGAGAAAGAAACATGATCGCGGATGCTTTGGAACACATGGTCATATTTCTCAAGCAACAATATATAGAATGATTGCAAAAGCCACATTTCTACAGAGGGATTCTTTATCATGACCTTAATGTTCTTTGTAATTACTATTTTCAGTAGTTTTTTTTGCATTATGTTTTGCCTTTAGTTTTCTTAGCCTCTTTTTCCTTGCAAACATTTTGTATTTATTTTTCGTTTATTTATAATAAAAATTTTATAGGGGTTGTTAGGGGTGGGTAAGGGTGGGTCCCCCTATGGTGTTACATCCTGGCCTGCCTCCGAGTGTGGGTTAATAAGCGGCGTTAGCACTGAGGAGCTAATGTCACCCTCGCTCCTCTCTTCTAGGTCCTAAACTTATTCAAAAAATTCATGTTCATCCACCTTTATTAAGAACTGTAATTGACTCTAGTAAAAAATTAATTTACAAGCCTAATATTGAAAATATTATTGCCTTTTTTTTAAAATTAGGGCCAGGAAGAAAGAAGCGAGGGTGATATTAATCCCTCAGTGAAAGTGCCGCTTACAGCCCACACCTAAAGGCAGGCCATGACGTTAACACCATGGGGAGACCCGCCCTTCCCCACTCCTAACAACCCCTAACGTTTTATTAAGATAAAAAATAAAAGGTTCGCTACAAAAAGTTGAGGAAAAGAAAAGGAAAAATCTGAAAAAGCTAAGCTACGTAGCTATCTAAAGTGATAATTACAAATTCCATTAAGATCATGATAAAGCATCCCTCGACAAAAGTGGGGGACTTGTAGCCACTCCATACTTGCTTGAGAAATACGACCATGGTTTGCCAAAGCATCCACGATCATGTTTCCTTCCCTATAAATGAGTGTCACCATAATGTGCATGCATTGTAGAAGTGTTAAACAATGCATCCATACTATTCGAACATGCCAAGGTACTCATGCATATCTCATACACAGCAGATGAACAACAAAAGAGGAGTCACTTTCTATCCAAAGCTGAATCCAACCCTTTTCTGTCGCCGTTTTGATTGCATGAATTACAGCCTCTAGTTCCGCAACATATGAAAAGCTTTCAGTCCTGTAGAAAGAAAATCCAAAAAGAAAATAACCGTTAGAATTTTGAAAAATTCCCCCACATCCTGAAGGGCCTGGCGCGCCATCCGTTGAGGAATCCGTATTCACTTTTATCCACCCTTCCGATGGCCGAATCCATCGAACTTCGACTATTCTTGGGGCTCTATTTAGTCTAGGAATAATCCCAAGGTTCCGTAAGGTATCAATTTCAACAATTGAGTTCCAAACCGAGCCAAATCCCATGTTGTCCGTTCGTCTAAGTTATTCCCATAGATGCTGAAGATAGTGCTGAACGTTGGGCTGCTTCTCTTAAAAAGTACTCCCATTTCTAGTCAACCATATGAGCCAAATAATGTTAACAACCCCTGAGTTCCAAAGCACCTGAACATGAGTGCTAAATCGGTGTGCCAATGCAGCTTGGAGAAGGTCATCAACCCCTGCAGTCAATGAGAAACTTCTACCGAAAAGAGATTGAAATGCAGTCCACAAAGTATTCACAAAAGTGCACGTAACGAAGAGATGATTTCTGTCCTCGGTATGCTATTTGCAAAGCTTGCATCTTGAAACAACATTAATATATATATATATATATATATATATATATATATATATATATATATATATATATATGAAGATGATAAATTTCGAAAGAAATCAAGGAAAAAGTTATCTAATATTCTAAGAACTATTACATCGCTAAAAGTAATTTATGCATGAAGCAACTCTAGTAGTTAATGTCGATAAAAAGAACGTGCACGTAGTATGTGATCCAAAAATTTGATTTTACGGTTAGAAGACCAAAATTGACATCACATTCATTTTAAAAGATAAAATACTTCTTTTTACTTAGAATGATAAAATTCTTAATTCTGAGAGAGATAGTCTTCTTTAAAAATTAATGCATTTTTCGTAGTAATTTCTGAAATTGTTTTACTATTGGTCAATATATTTCAAAAGGAAAGCTGACAAAACTTAAAATAATAATAATAAATTAAGAAACCCTAGAAGAGAGATGTTCTCTTCACTGATAGTATATAATCCGAAACAACTAATAGCATATAGTCACATTCATTTCACTGGCCACTTAGGGAGAGATTTAGGAGAAGAAAATATGATTCCGATCATAAAGAGATGCAAAGATCCTGGCCTTGTTTATGTCCTCAATCCACCACGAAAAACGCAGCATCAAGGTATTATTGAGTACTCAACTTCCTCTTAATTTAATCTGATTAATAGATCTATGATACTCGTAATAAATTGAGCGTAATCTAATTATATGTACAAGGATTTATAAATCAGGTTCGATAAACTAATGATTTAATATTATTGATGTAATAGAACAGATTCTCGGTTGTTGGTGATTTGAAATTAACTAATCAAAATTTCAATTGTAGATGTTTCTACACAAATCCAAAGAACGAACATCACAATATTATCAAGATTGCGTAGTGTTGCCGGCGAAAATTCCCAAGTATCAGTACGCTATAAAAGCCTTTTCCTGCTCTTAGGTTATGATAATTGTTCTGTTATTGTTGATGGTTTCTTTAAAATGTTTTGACTGGCTTTTTTCTATTGATGAAATTTTATTTTAAAACAATTAAACTGATGAAATTTGGATCTTGCAATCATGCTCAACACAACCTGTCCGTTGTATTCCAGAAAAGAACAATCGATTATACGCACATGACATGTGTTGATTATGTAAAAGTCACCAACTATTGAAGTCAGAGAAAACAGTTGAAATTGTCTTGAAAATGTTAATACTTTTTCTCCATTATGGTTCTTGTTTTTGTTGATTTGTTTGTTAATTTTAGTTGCATATTTGTTTCCTTTAATTGTCTGGATTTCAATGTACTATTACTTTTCCTAAATTGTTTTAATTAGTTGCATATTTGTGCCTGTAACTGTGAATATTTTGAATTCTATTCATCTCACACTATTGGTCCTCCTGCAAGATTCTATCTGTGTGATGCAAAACTAGAACAAATTTTTTTTATTTATAGTACATTTTCCACTAAGATATCATCTAAATCCATTGCAGGAAATGCAGAAGGGCATCTTTTGCAACTCTGCCTGCTCATATCTCTATGGTATACAAAGGATGATTTGGATTGTTTCACAAGGGTATGCTCTGCCTACTCATACACACATTATTCATGAACAGAGAATCACATTGTTAGGCAAAGAACCCAAATACAACCACTAACAGAAAGAATGATGAACCAAAATTTAATATTATAAATTGTGTTATGCATTTCAAATGAATATTGCATGGCATGGGTACTAACCAGCTTGAATAGAAAGAATGCTGTCAATTTTTTCTCAAAACTTGCTCTTGACCTTCTCTAATTTATTTTGTTATTATTTGTTTTATAGGTATAAATTTATTTCCCAAAGTTCCTTATTACTGTTAGATTGAGAGCTCATTTTGTTGGCAGCATGGCTATTCTGGGGGATAGGAAGAAATATGAATGCGAAAAGGTTACAAATGGTTGAGCATTTATCTTGGTACTATCGCCGGACTGAATAGCTATTTAATTTTTCATCTATTTTTCTCCTATTCTACGGAATAGTCATTCCACCAACAAAACGAGGCATAAGGGTAATCGAAATAGATTTGTAATGTTTTTTTGTAAGATAGATTTGTAATGATTTACAAATCAGTTTCAATATTCCGATCATTTGAAATTAAGGACATCTTCAAATAAATTTTTGCAGAGCAAAGAGCAGCAAGATGGCAATCGAAATCCAAGAACAACCAACATTAATGCGAAAAGATATTGAGCACAGAGCTAACAAGGCACCTGAACAAGGAAATGTAGATGACATTCCAGGGGAGATTTTTTGAGTTTATGGCAATGAATCAGTACGAGAGGTGTCTACCTGATGCTGAACTTGATAGACAATCAATAATAATAAAGAAAATGGGAATATAGGAGTAAACTTATTTCAGCAGGGAACTTCTCAAAACGAAATCCCCAAATAGGAATATTCAACAGAGGAGAAAATCTGGGCCAACTTGAAACAGAAAGTTGAGTACTTTAGCCAACTTCATCAAACGAAATCAGGCATTTTTCCCACGTCAAGAGAAGTCATCGAGTAGGAAGGGCGATTTGGTGGGAAAAATGTCATCTCAAAACTCTTTGCAGACCTTTGGATCATGTAACTCTTGCTTGAATATTCAGCAGAATACAAGTTCAAATCAAATTTGGTTGCCAAATTATATGCCATTCCGTGTAGATTTTTGTAACTGGATCAAAGAACTCCACCATCACATTGTGGGTGAGATAGAGTTTGTTGTTCATAGAACTTTTAGGCCTTCTTCTTCTCTATAATGTCCGAGTGAAATTAATAAATTGCAGACGACTAGTATGAGATTGTTGCTGATTTGAAAATAACTAATCAGGTATTCATTTATGGATGGGATTGTTTCCACACAAATTCAAAGAACAAACATCACATCTTTGTCAGCGGCGGGAAAATACCGTTCCACCACTACTGAAGATCAACCATGAGGCTTACTTTATATGAGCCAACCTCCATAACATCTGCTAAAGCGGGTGCAACCTCGATTTATCGATATACTAATGCATAAATCCAAATTTGAAGCTTTTGGTCCATCTCTGCTGGACTGATAAGGAGCGAGCCACTGCAACTACTACAAAAGCTGTTGCGACCTCGATTTATTTGACAATTTTGCTTGTTAATTTTCTTGTCCATTACTTGAATTCAGTCGTTGATTTTCTCATTTAGACTTTAGAGAGACAGACAGAGGTAGAGGGAGCGATTACGGATCCAGTCACCAAAAGAAGAAAAAATCTTGTAAAAAAGGGTTTTAACAATCAAATTTTTTTTATAATTTGCATTATGTGAATAATCAAAATTATTCAACTAATGTGACCTTATTAACAATAGTAGCTATTTTTTGAAAGAAAGAGAAATGCTTCGTTAGGATGAAAAGAAATGGGCAACACAAGTTGGAGGATGATCAGTCCATATCTTGTTACCTCATTTCAAAAGTAAGATTGGGCAACAATGTTCGAGTTATGTTAACCCAACTGAAAAGGCACGAAACAAAGCTACAAGATAATATCTTACAATTCTCAAGAATATAACTAACATAAGAATAGGCTGCGTCACCACTAGCTATCAAACCATGGAGAATTTGGTTTTCCGTCTGTAGCACAATATGCGAAAACCACACTGCTTCGGCCGAGATATATCCACCCTGACCAAAAGCGCTTCCGCCCGACTTCACACCAACAAAACAACCCGTCGAATTGTGCACAACCAAACCATAGGCACAAAAAGTACCATTGTTAAAGATAGTTGCATCTATATTACACTTAAGGAAAGGAGTGTGAGGCGTCTCCCACCTGTCGGGATCCAGCTCAGAACCACTACCAATGACAGGTGAATTGGTGACTTCAACGACATGCTATCTAGCGATGAAAAGGTGGAAATTCGCGAGACATTTATCTGTTAAATTGTTTTCGCTAAACTTTGAGTTGATGTGGCCTTGCAGACATGAGGACAAATATGTGGATGGCTGAACGATTAGATCGTGTTGTTGCTAATATGAAATGGACTGAGAATTTTTCTGATGCATGGGTTCAGATTATCATCACTTCTGAATTAGATCGTACCACATTATTGCTTCATTGTAAGCAGACCCAAGCAATATTGGCCCTCAGTTTCTGGTTTGAAAATTCATGGGCAAAAGTGGGAGAAGTTGGAGTGCTTAGCTTTGGCTTTGACAGGTTGGGGTAGGAAACAGAGAAGAAATTTCAAGTAAGCTTTGAGACGTTGTAGGGATGATTTGACAGTTCTAAAGCATGAATCAGGGTGGAATAATGCATATGAGTTTGTAGTAAAGAAAAAGGAGCTCGGCTGGTTGCTGATGCAACAGGAAAATTATTGGAGATAAAGGTCGAAGGATAATTGGCATGTTGGGGAAGTGGAATTGAAGAGGAAATTCAGAATTTTTATTTTGATTTGTTTGTTAGCCGTGGTTCTGATTTTGAGCATGTAATTTGATTAATTGACAACTGAATTAGTGATGGTCAACGAGTTGAATTGAGCAGGCCATTCGAAGCTCATGATGTGAAAGCAACTCTCTTTTAGATGCACCCTGACAAAGCTCCCAGACCGGATTGCTTTAACCCGGGCCTTTATAAAAGTTTTTGGGACATTGTGGGTTAGGAGGTAACTAATTTCTGTTTAGAATGCTTACATAGTAATCGGTTCCCCCATGATCTAAATAATACTCCTATTGTTCTTATCCTGGTGAAGAAAGTTCCAACTACACTTTCCGATTTATGACCAATCTCTTTGTGTAATGTGTTATATAATTTTATGTAAAAAATGTTGACTAATTGGATTCAACCTGTAATGGATTCGATCACAAGATAATGCTTTGATTAGTTTTGAAATAGGGCACTATATAGGAAAATCGGGTTTATGTTCCTTAAAAGTTGACATGTCAAAGGCGTATGATAGGGCGGAATCAGATGTCATTAGAGCTATGATTATTAAGTTGAGGTTCCCTTTGTCTCTCGTTAATGTTGCAATGCATTCTATTACATCAGTGACTTACAAGTTAGCTCACAAAGAAGGATCTTTTCAGGTTTTTCGATGGCAAAGACGGTTGCGCCAAGGTGAATAGTAATCCATTGTCTCCCTTCCTCTTTTTGATTTGTGTAGAGGGATTGTAAGCTATTATTAGAAATAGACCAAGTGTAGGTGAACTGTTCTCCTTTTATTTCGTATCTTCTGTTCATAAATGATAGCTTGTTCTTTATCAAAGATAATATTGATGAAGCTACAAACTTTGAAATATTGTTTGCTGTTTATGAAGTGCATTAGACCAAAAAATCAACTTCCAAAAATCTTTTATCTCCTAATGTCAATCGTACAAACCCGGGATAACATTGTCATGAGGCTAGGAGTTCAAGAAGTTGAGAATTATGGAATCTACTTGAGCTTACCTTTATTGTTTGGTCGCTCTACGAAATTAGTTTTCGACTATATCATCAAAAAGTCTTATAAAAAGATTCAAGGCTGGAGAAGAAAAAGATTTAGGCGGTAAAGAAATCCTCTTAAATTCAGTAGCACAAGCTTTACTGGTGTATGCGATGCAAGTTTTTAGATTACTGGCACATGTGAAAGCAACGTTGGAAAAAAAATTTCAAAATTTTTGGTGAGGTTCATCAATACATTGGACGTTACGGGAGAGATTGTGTTATTCGAAGGATAACGGGGCACTTAATTTTCGGTGCTTGAAGTCTTTTAACATTGCCATGTTGGCCAAACAGGTCTGGAGTTTATTAGTAAATCCCAGCTCGTTAGTGTCAAGAATTTTCAATCAATGTTATTTTCCCCCATTGTTCTTTGTTAATTGCGAGCTACATTTAGAAGAATTTGTTTCCGTTAGAGATTCAATTGCGCAAATCGGATGTGGATCAGAGGTCTCTCTTTGGAAAGATAGTTGGCTATCCCTCTCTACATTAACCTTGGATTACAACAGCTTCAATGGTCGGATATGAGCAAGCATCAGTTTACTTCCTGATTTCCGCAAATGGTAGAAGCTGTTGTAGTTACGTTTTCAACTCCGCCAACAAGAGGCATATTAGAAGCATTATGTTATCATGGTTCAGTAGGAAAGATGGGTTTCTCTGGCGATTCAAGACCAAGCTGTTTCGACAAGTATCAGATCTAATTATATTCACGATTGTTGGCGTTGTATCTGGCAGCTACATATTCCGTCAAGAGTGGCAAAAAACTCTCTCGATCGTTGTATCTAGCAGCTACATATTCCGGCAAGAGTGGCAAAAAACTCTCTCCCAACGCAAGTTGATTCGTTTTTCTCTTTTTTCCATGATGGTGCCGAAGATAGTTTTCATGCTACTGTTAACTGTCAATTCTTATTCAGTTTTCATGCTACTGTTAACTGTCAATTCTTATTCTCGGTTTGGTCTGAAGTATTAGGAGAAGGATGGCTAGTTATGATTACAAATATTTCAGACTAGAGGATTTGGATTATGTCTAAGGAATGGGGATAAATTGGGCTTGTGTAATGTGGAGTATTTGGGTGAGAAGGAATCATTGGGTTTCGAATGGAAAGTTTAGAGTTGCTTCACAAGTGCTAAGGCACGGGATTAGATTTCTTAGCTAGTGGTAGATGATTAATGTGGATCAATCAGTTGGCCATCATAGTGGAGGAAACCACCAGAGGATTGGGTAGAGTGTAATGTCTGCAAGCACTTTCGATTCAAGTCAAGTTCTCGGACATGGGTTGGTATTGTAGGCAGATCGGCCTTGTTAAGGGGAGGTGATGCAATTCAAATAGAAGCGTTGAGCTACAGGGAAGCTCAAGTCCCAACATTTTGACCATGTTATCCTAAAATTAGATGCTTTCAATGTTGTTTCTGCTCTTAATAATGCTTCTCTATTACACTACGCCATAAATGGCTTGTCGCAACCAAAATAGCTGGTGTTGCATCGAAGTGTTACGATTTTTTAAGGAAAAAAAGATTTTTCAAAACACATTATAAAAAGTATTCTAAAAGTGTTGCAATAGATATGTTTGTTGATCAAATACACTTTCATCACAACACTTTTAGTCTAACTGTTGCGAAAAACACTATGAATAGTGAAAAATTGATGGGCGGGAAATCTCCCTCTTATTAATTGACGGAAAAAATTAATTAAAAAATTATAAGTAAAAAATATATATAAAGCACAAATTCTTACTCATCTCATCTCCCTCAATTCGTGGTTTCTCTGGAAAAATAACTAAAATCCCTTTTAAGTTCATCAATCTTTCTTCCAATTTTGATTGATCCTTTCTGAAATTGAAACCCACAATCCCTGCTGCAATCTTGTCATTTGAGCGTCCTCAAACCCTGCTTTGTTAAGGTTAGTTTTCATTATCCTTCTTTCAGTCATTTTCGTTATCTTTACTATAATCATGACAATTCGTTTGATCCTTGCTGCAGAGAAGTATTTATACTATAGGAAATTCATCGTCGTTAAGTGAAATCCCAAAGCAAGTTAATAAATTAATGGATCAAAAACCAAACTGCCTCCATCATTGACGCGATTCTCTCTTTGCAACTCATAATAATACTTTGAGCTTTGGAAAGCCAAACCCTATCCATGTCTAATTCATCTCAGACGATATTGCCTCTATCAGTACTTGTAATATACTGCCTTTTTGGATTAGGGTTTGGTTCAATTTATTTAATGAGATATTGTATTTCTTATATTATTGTTGCTGTACATATTACTCCAGAATCTGAACTAAAACTAATGGAAGAAAATGCCATAGATACTACATTTCAAGTCATAAAGGAATCGGAAGATTGTAACAGCCAAAACTCTGCCTATATATACTTGTAATATGATATTGCATGAAGTTTTTTCTGAATTCTGCTAATTATGATTATAGGTTCGTGCTGTTGAGAAAACTCCTTCGATGAGCGAGTTAAACGAAATTTTGGTTGGACAGGTACAATATATTTTGATTTTCTTTCCCTGTCTGCTCAAGTCATAGTACTTCTTGATCTATAAAAATTGCTAAACTGTGTAATGTCAAACAATCACCTCACTTATGTTCCATTGTTTGCAGGAGCACCTAAAACAAAATGACCTGTCATTTGTATTCCGGTTGCAGGT
>CATIWQ010471961.1:0-10281 GCA_949673415.1 Euphorbia schlechtendalii | reverse complement strand
TTTGGATAGACGCAACCCTTCAAACTCTATAAATAGGGCTCCAAACCTCACAAATTTCGTGGCATTCAAGAAGTGTAACACCAGAGTGCAAAAGGTGGCATTAGAATTAGAAAAAGTGAGAGATATAGGTTGTGTGTAGTTAGAATCGCTACGTTCCAAAGTGTCAGCGAGAAAATGTTTAAGTGATTCAAATCCTTGTTTTGATCACTAGATTTCTCTACGTATTCGAGCGATTGTTGTATAAGTGTACTTGCAAATCACTTATCAATAAATGTTTTCATTCTTCAATATTCGTTTGTTCGATATTTGCAAAGAATAGCTTCCTAGCGGAGGTTCTATACGGGCCGAGACCGAATTCAAAGCAGATGCAGGAATTGCAGGAATTGACGACTCCCATTAAAGAATGGATACGGTTTAATCAACTTTAGCTTTCACTTGCATACCTTACAACTTTGCTTTGCTTTCTACTTATACTTTCTATTTCGAAGTTTATGATATGCCTATGTGTCATATTACGTATTTCGTGCTAAGTCTTTTATGTTAATCAAGTTATATGGGTTGGAGTTAATTTTAAGAGTAGTTTCGGGGTTAACGATATCATGTATAATCACTGGATCTGTGATATAACACTGTTTAGTGAGCCAACATTTTTGGAATGGTAACTTGCTAAATGTGGCTATGTGAGAGCAACCCGTACTAAGCATAGTATTGATGTTTTCTATGTTTTCATAATTGTCTTAATTCGTTTGTGCTAGATTTAGAAAAGTCATTTCATGTGTTGCTCTGCGGTGAATCATTGAACATCTGAATGTTTTGAACCGAGTCTGTTAGATAATTTAGAGAATCGAAACATCTTTGTTAAACTTGCATGTTTACTCTGCTATACTTGTTCGTAATGAAAAATCTCTACGCTTAGAGTTTCTAATCTTCCACATCTATATTTTCTCAACTGTTCATTTTAATCTTCCTACCCAAAAATATTAATTCTACTTTTATTTCCTTATTTTTATCTTTCCCTTCCATATCTTTAGACCTGGTTCCTTCCCTGTGGGTTCGATATCTTTTAAAACTACATCGTAACTGTATACTTGCAGTTATCATCATTTTATGTTAGCACCTACATTTATTTGGGAACAAGTTTTTGGCGCAGTTATTAGCCAATAGTTCACAAGATTTTGGAACCATTATTGATTAAACTTATCAATAGAAAAGTGGTGAACACCACCATTCCCACCTTATCATAGAACTGCGGGAGGGGGTTGCTGGTAGTGCTGGGCTTTAACGCGGGTTGTTCTATCACCCGATCCTCTATCAGCTTGCGAATAGCCTTCAAGAGGTCCTTGCCATTGTTGGTCCTATGACTGGCCATCACATGGTAGTGGCAGAAATTATCCTTCTCTTCAAGTTTAGGGGGAGCCCAAGGCTTCACTCTCTCCAACTTCTTTAACTCCTGCAATTTTGTGAACAAGAAACCCAAGTTGGCGAAGTAAGGAGAGATCCAGTGGTATTCTTCCTTTAGCTGTAGTACTTATGCTATTGACTCCATCTACACTACCTTCGCTACTGGTGGTTTCCCCTTTATTTATGAAGAGGTGGGGCTGATGAGGATTCTACCTCGGCTTTCCTGTACCAAGGCCTGCTAGTAGGTGGAGCCAGTGTTACATTCATGGCCTCGATCCTCTTCAGTTTCTCTACTTTCTCAAAGACATTGTTATGGGATGTGAAGGTATCCATGCCCAACCTGTTTCTGTATGCTGGTAAGGCTCCATATAAGAGTTTGATAATTATTTCTGGCAAGCTGAGCCGGTCCTTCAATAAAACTTGAGTTTTCATCCACCAACCATAATAGGGCTTGAACAACTCATCAGGAATTTGTTTAACGGCTTCCAGGTTCAGCATAGTGGTCTTCATTTTAGAGTTGAAGCCGTACTACTCTACAAATGCCTTTAACAGGCGAACCCAGTTGATTGAAACTTCCACGGGTTGGTTATTATACCATTCGTTGGCCGGCTGGCCTAAGGTGACGATAAACAGCTTGGCTAACATCTTATCTAAAATCCTCCTAGCCCTCATCATTGTTTGATAGTTCATCAGGTGGGATATGGGGTCCCCCTCTCCCCTATACTTCACCAATTTTGGCATGAAAAAGTTATCAGGGAGCCAATCTTCCTCATGCATCACCAGAAGTGTAGGATAATGGCTGGGAGGATGCTTGGAGAACTGATGCGCGTGGGTAGCTAGGAATTGCTGCCAAAGTTCTGCTATGTTTGGTCCCTATCCCTGAGATGTCGCGCCCTTGTTGTAATAGGGAAATCCTGGCTGATAAGGGTGAGTGAAGGTCGTAGGTGGTGGGTGAGACTGGCCATGAGTAAATGTCATGTTTTCGGAGCCACTAGCAAAGCTTGGAGCACCTATCGAATGAGGGCCTAACCGGTATTGACTTGTCAGTGGGCTCATTCCAACGTGGAATAGAGCAGGGGCAGCGACGTTGTAAGGTCCTGTCTTCTGAGAGTTGAAGCTAGAGGGAGCGAGACTCGAAGATGGCATGCTGACTGGCATCGTCGACAGTTGGGTCATTGATTACGGGGGTGGCGTGTTAACGATCAGATAACTAAACTGACCAAATTGGAACAGACTTTGTGGCCGGGCTACGCTAGCTGGTGCAGCCTGATCACCCTTGGAACTTTACCCCACTTGAAATGATTCGAACTGCGCTGGACCACTCCTAGTACAAAACTAGAATATGTTACTTAAAGGATTATTACTAGGAAAAGATAGTGGTCTCCTTGGACGAGGATGGATGTTAGTGGGGAATTGATTTTTGGAATCCGACAAATGATCTGAATTATGGTCCTCCATTTACCTTGGTTGAGTATGATGCTGGATGGCTTGAACAAATTGGTCACTACCAATAAAGGCCTCTAAAGGTGCTGGTGATCTCTCCGTTGATGTTCTGTTGTGGTCCCTAATTCTGAGTGAAAGGTCCCCCGTGAATAAAATGGCCCCTTGTCGTGTTGTTGTCTTGGGAGTTGGTCATGCTGAAGAATTGATCCTTGCTCAAGTCGAAGCTTTAACCTGAACCTGAACCTGACCTGGAACCTGAATCTTTGCTCGATTCAGTGTATGGTACACCCTCTTGTTGAGATAAAATGTTCCTTTGCCTAGCCACGATGGAAGAGACTCTGACAAGGCAACGATCACTCCTTCTCCAAACCTTTGCTAAAGTACTCAAGACGGAGATCAGATCATGCATGATATATGTATGAGTAATGATAGTGCATGTAATGGGTCGTAGATGAAATTAGTAGGCACTAACTTTTGAGGTAAAGGTGATGTCCATGTGACATCAGGGACCTTGTTGCAAGGCTTACTGTATTGGGGTTGTGCTATATCACCCATGTGGTAACAAGCTCCTTATGGGATTCACGAGGGATTGAGTAAACAGTGTGTTATACTCTTCTTCGCATGACTACTAAGGTGATGGGTATGTTACCCCATTTAGGCAAGGATTCGGGTATCCCTCGAATAGCTCTTATGTTGTAGTCCTAATCCTAGGTGATGCTGCCTTGGCATGTCTTTTAGGTGTTTGGTATTAGTGCAATACCAGGTGCAATTTCGATATGTGGTAGTGGACTCCCTATAGGGTCTGCAAGGGATTGGGTAAATAGTGTGTTACACCCGTTTTCATATAATTCCCAAGGTGATGGGTATGTTACCCCATTTGGGTAGAGGTTTGGGCATCCTTTGGAATGCCCTGGTGTTGTGATCCTAATCTTAAGTGACACTATCTTGGCGCTTCTTTTAGGTGTTTGGTATTAGTGCAATACCAGGTGCAACTTCAATATGTGGTAGTGGATTCCCTATAGGGTCTATAAGGGATTGGGTAAATAGTGTGTTACACCCTTTTTCATATAATTCCTGAGGTGATGGGTATGTTACCTCGTTTGGAAAGAGGTTTGGGCATCATTTAGGACACCTTTATGTCGCAGTCCTAATCTTAGGTGACACTGTCATGGTGCATCTTCTAAAACTAGGTGGTTGGTATTAGTGGAATACCAAATGTAACATGGTATGTGTGTGTTTGTGCATATTAGTGTCTGCAAAAAGATCATGGTTAACGTGATGCCATATATAAAGAAATGCTCGTTTGAATGCATGATGCAGAGATGAGCACATAGCACACAACATATCTCATCCGACCTTATATCTCCCGCATGTAAGGCTAGGCTCCTAATTCTAGGTTTGATTCATCTTAACATTTCAAGGATATTAAGGTTCATTCGTGCACAAAAATTAATGTATCTTGTTTTGGTAAACCAAGTGGAAGTGTCTACGGTTTCCTTATATGAGTTCGGTCAATGGGTTGTTGATGTAGAAGGTTCTTGTTGCACTAAGATACACTTTCTCCCTTTTCCCTAATACGTTCAAGAGAGTCCATGCGATGTGGCAACAAGTGATCCACTCGCTAAGTACCTTTGGTCGCCAAGGGGTCGCAAATGGTACTTTCATGAGCTTTCTCTGTAAAACAGGGCACCCTAACCTAATGGCTAATCCGTCTAATGCATATGCTTTGTGGAATATTAAAATCTTGGAAAGTGGTTTGACTTAAATAACAACTTTTCACCAAATCATCAATAATCTTCGAAACTTTTAAGTTTAAAAAGAAAGAAGAAATCCCCAGCAGAGTCGCCACTGTGAGCGGATGATGTTCTACCTACGCAGTCTCTGCAAGGCGTCGACCCCGTGAGACGGGGTGTGGGGTTTTCAAAAATGTGTTGTTTGTTATGGAAAGGATTCCTAAGACTCAAGGCCTAAACCTCTAGCCTACGTTATACAGAGTCGCCACCCGAATCAGCTCTTCTGGGAAATTCAGTACAGCTTAGATCCGTTAAGCCTAAATGATATCGTAGTATAGAGATTTGGGTCCGGATGAGTTTTTTTACTTTGTCGTTGTTTAAGTCATATTAGGAAATTGGCTACCATTTTCCAATATTGTAATATCCCAGTCTAAATCATTTTCAAGTTATGTTTAGCATGCATACGGAAAGTAATAAATAAGTGTAGAAAGTAAACACATAGGAAAGTAAATGCACCTAATTCTAGGGGGATTATTTACATATTTTGGGGTTGGGGAATGCAAATTGCCTAAAATACATGGGATCTAGGTAAATGAATTCATCCATTTCTTATTATACAACCGATCTAACAAATACATAATTTTTATTGAAGTGCGATACCGGAAGGAAAATAAATCGTAACATACATCTAATCGAATCTACCTGCATCCACAAAGGTTAGCACAATACATTTTCACAACAAAGTAAGTGCGAATGCACTAAGTATGTTCGGCTTAAATATTTGGGAGACCCGTGTGGTCTAATTAAATAAAAAGTGCTGATGAAGGCTCGTGATTTTCATCATGAAAATAACCATTTTTATACAAGTATGTTGCTAATTTTATTAGTGAAAATGCCACATGTGAATTTCGTGAGGTCAAATATCCGGGAACAGGGTGTTCCCTTCGTGGGGGTTTCCTAATCAAATATTAATTATTCACAAATACATGGAAGTCACCATGAACATAATTACGTCTTTTGCATATATTCCGAGGAAATTCAAGAATGATAAAAAATTTTACCTTGGTTAGGAGGAAACCATCATTTAAATTTTCCCGGGATATATCCAAGAAACTAAAGCAACACATGATTATCCTACAAGTCTTGATATGTTCATGTAAATAAGTCATTTTCGATTAATTAACCCCTCATCAGTGGATAATATGTAAATAAAGTTCTGCAAAATAAAGGTAACACCGAAGTCGGTGTTGTAATGTCGGTGTCAGCATCGTAAAAGCATCAAATGACATGAGATGCAACTCTAGGAACTTAGAGGCTCACCCTGTAATCGAGAATCCACTTCTTTGAGATCCGCAATGCTCCATCGGGAAGCCCTCTTCGTTTCTTTCTTCTTGTAAGGTAGTGAATCAGGTTAAGGAAAACCGAGATGCGGGATAAGTTTTCTCCCCAAAGTAAAAGTATATGGACTCTTATGTATCTAAAGATTATGTAAAAGGCTTCTCCACTAAGTTTTATTGAGTTAAAACTTAGCAAAGATGACATAAAGTAGCATGAACTAAAGACATTGTTTTCTATAAATTTTCTATTTTTGGTGAGTCTAAACCTCAAGATAGCCTAGAGAAATCCTAGAAATCCCAAGTTCATACCCTTTCTATGAACTTCTTTTAGCTCTCTTAAAGAAAATGTAACTTAACCTTAATGATTACACCGTAAAATTAACTTAAAACACTTATAAATGCAAATGAACCTTTTGAAAACAAATGAAGCTCTTTTGGTGATATTATTTTCTCAAGAATTCAGACCTTATCCTTCTTGTTAGTCCCTCGTTTGTCTGAATATGAGTCTCCTTATGTAGGAGAGCTCTCTTCAATCCAAGTTCCTAAAAATCCTCTTTTTCACCCTCATTTTCACTTTTCACCTCCCCAATCTAAGGGAGAATTACCCTCTCCAGCCACTCTACAGTGTGCAGCACACTGGAGAAGGTACAAGGGCCCTAGAAGACTTTCTCCCCCATTATTGAGATGGTAATATCAGTGTCACTGTTGTAATGCTGATGCCAATATTACCAATACCGATACCGATGTTGTCAGGTCGGTGTGGACATTAGGTTTATTGTTATCCTAATTATGACTAGTCTGAGTAAAGAAGAACTGCTTAAGTTTTAAAAGAAATGAAGAATGCTTCTCCCGAGGACCTTTGAGACCTTGTCAAAGTGAAAGACTAGCAAAGGAAAATAAATTACAGCTTCATCATCGAACCTGCAAGTGGGAATCAAAATCCCGTGCTCACAGGTATTCAAACTTGAATGTTCATCCAGTGTTGGGCATACTTTTTGAAGGAGTCATAGCTATTTTGAATGTAGGCTATTAGTTCCGTCCACATGGGTTTGGGTTTCTCCATATGCACGAAGTCCTTTATAAATTCCTTGGAGATGCGCCTCCCATTAAGCCTTAATACCGCCGATTGGTTCTCATACCATTCTCCTGTGAAGTTTTGAACTTAAGAACATGAAAAGTTGGCAAATCTCTTTCATCATACATAGGCATGCCGCATAGGCTGTACCTGGGGCCTAAGCAAACTCCTTGGATGTGAAAATTGGCGGCGACACTCATTTCCCCAGCTTGACTTGGTTGTGCTAGACCCTTTACACGGTTAGATTTGGATATCATATCAAACACATGGCCTGACGGTATTCCTAGCCCCACCATCATAACTTCTGGCAATAAACTTTCAAATTCTACATCTATCTGTAGTGCCAGCTCAATAAGTTCCCTGAATTCTGCATACTTGTGAGAGTTGAGGTGATGGTGAAATTCGAGTCGCGCTCCACTAATTAACATCCCCATCCGTATGATTCTTTCCAGTTTCTCCTTGATCGTCACTTGAATGGACATCCACCATGAGCTATATTCCTTGAACGTCTCATCCTCATCCTACATGCATGCTGCTACGTCCATCATGTTTGCTTAAGGCATCTCCATATATAAGAAAACATGTTTGAAAGGGCGGGAGATGTGATGCCAATTACCCCTGGTAGAAAGGGACTGAGTTAAGTACCAATCTCATGCTATTCCTAACAATGAACATGAGAACAAGGTTTCCAACATGTCATCTAAGAGTCCTTAGGCTCTCATGAGAACTTCATATTTAAAGATGTGGAAGATTGGAGCATCCTGGTAGTCGTATACGGATATCCTTCATAACCTGAACTTTGGGCAGTGATAGTTTTCAACCCTTCCTGAGCTTGACGAACTCATCCCCAACTCCAAGTTTAATATCACGTTGCGGTGTTTGATCTCTGATCCAATCATCATTACGGACTCCTCTACTACCTACTCCATGCACTACCAAACCAAATCTCCTCCAATCCCTAAGTTGATCATTCCCACATTATCTTCAAACTGAGGAAGAGGGTTGCTCATCATACTAGTTTTTGAACCGGTCTCCTCTATCACCGGATCCTCTATCAACTTGTGGATGGCTCTCAAGAGATCCTTACAATTATTAGTCTTATGATCGACCATTACATGGTAATGGCTGAAATTGTTCTTTTTCCTCCAATTTGGGGGGTGCCCAGGGCTTTACGCTCTCCATCTTCTTCAATTCCAGAAATTTGATGAATAGAAATCCCAAATTAGCAGAGTAGGGAGATATCCTGTGATATTCTTCTTTCGATAACCATACGGATGCCACTATCTCTGCCTGCACCAATTGTACCGTCAGTTGCTTCCCCTTAGACTGGGAAGAGGTAGGTGCTGATGAGGATCTTGTGTCAATCTTCTTAAACTAAAGCCTGCTAACTGGTGGGGCTGCCATTGCGTTTATAGCCTCTATCCTTTCCAACTTCTCTACTTTCTCAAATACATCATTCTAGGATGTGAAAGTGGCCATCCCTAGATGGTTTCTGTATACCAGTAATGCCCCATCTAGGAGTTTCATGATAATCTTAGATAGGATGAGGTGGTCTTTCAACAACACTTGGGTTTTCATCCACCGATCATATTAAGGCTTGAATAGTTCACTGGGAATCTGTTTAATAACTTCCAGATTTTTCATCGTTGTTCTCATTTGGGAATTTAACTTGTATTTCTCTACCAGTGCTTTTGACAAACGGTCCCAATTACTTGAAACTTCTAGAGGCAAGTTGTTGTACCACTCTTTAGCAGGTTCGCCTAGGGTGATGATGAATAGTTTAGCCAACATTTTATTCGAAATTCTCCTCTCCATCATTACAGTCTGATAATTTGCTAGATGAGATCTAGGGCTCCTTTTCCATTATACTTCACCAAATCTAGCATGATGAAGTTATCAAGTAGCCGATCTTCATCATGCACCACCGGAAGCATCGAGTAATAGCTTGGAGAATGACCAAGGAATCGATGTGCATGAGTGGCCAAGAATTGCTGCCAGAGTTCTGCCTTGTGTGGAGCTCAACCCTGAGGCATTGTGCCCTCACTATTAAAGGGAAACTCTGATTGATAAGGATGAGAAAAATTCAAGGGTGATTGATGAGGGAATGCCATACCTCCAAATGCAACACTAAAAGCTCAGCGCACCTACCGAGTGAGTGCCTAAATGGTGCTTGTCTGCTGGGGGGTTCATCCCTATGTGGAATAGAGTAGAGGCATCAACGCTCTGAGGTCCTGCCTGTTGAGATTTAAAGCTAGGAGGAGTGAAGATAGGAGATGGCTTGCTGACTATTATTGCTGATAATTGAATGATTGATTATGGGGGTGGTGCACTAATGATCTGGTGACTAAATTGACCAAGCCAGAAAATGGATGCTGTGGTTGGGCTAACCTAGCCAACTTGGACTAGTCACCTCCGGAGCTCTACCCCACTTGAAATGATCTGAACTACACTGGACTATTCCTGGTGCCAAACTGAAACACATTGCTCGAAGGGTTGTTGCTAGGAAAGGACAATGGTCTCCTCGCCCGAGGATGACTAGGAGCGAGGAGTTGAACGTTTCTCATGATTTCGGAATTTGACAATTAATCCAAATTACGATCCTCCATTTGCCTCAGACATGCATGATGTTGAATGGCCTGGATAAACTACTTGCTACCAATAAAGACTTCCACCACATTTGCAATATCTCCATTAATGTTCTATGGTGGTCCCTACATCTGAGCGAACGGTCCCTCATGAATGAACTGACCTCTAGTTGTGTTTCCATCTTGGGAGTGGGTCATGCAGATTAACTAATCCCTACTAAAAAATCTTCCTTGAACCTGAACCTGGCTTGGAACCTGAATCTTCATTGGAATCGGTGTATAAGACACCCTCCTGTTGAGATAGAATGCTTCCTTGCCTAGCTATTAAGGGAGAGACTCAGACAAGGCAGCGGTTTGTCCTCCGCCAAACCTTTACTAAAGCACACAAAATCGTAACCATATCATGCATGTTAGATGTATGATTAATGGTCTTGCATGAAATGGGGTTGATTATGACGTGATCGTAGTTGGTGAGTTCCAACTTTCAAGGTAAAAGTAGTGTCCATGTGACATTCAGACCTTGTGATCACAAGGTTTCGACTCTAATGACTCTGAGGGGTTATATTCTAAAATGAAGCAAAAAATCTTGTTCCCCACTTTTCTACCGATAAGATAAAAGTTCCAAATACAAACAAGTGTTGTCAATATCGCTCATCTAAATAGAAAAATGGTGACCACTGCAAGTATACAGTTATGATGTAGTTTTA
>CATIWQ010471936.1:0-13548 GCA_949673415.1 Euphorbia schlechtendalii | reverse complement strand
TATATATCATACCTGAGAATTCTTCCTTTGAAGCTCATTCTTGTGCTCCCTCTCGAATAAAAAAATATAATAATGATCTAAGCTCACACTTGAGTTAAAAATATTGACTCCCACTTGAACCAATAACATTGGCTCCCACATGAACCCATAACATGTTGGGTTCTCAGCTCCCCCATGGAACAAGATCACTAATAATGTGATCATTATGAACCAATAATTACCCCCACTTGAAGATATATTCAAAACATTAAGTTCAAGAGTCTTAAAAAAGGACATGTTTTTCTCTAATACACCTAATTAGTAGAACTCGTTTAAAAGAAATTGATATTTCGTGACTCAAATTTTTACTGATCAATCCACATTCTCCCCCATAAAAATATATCCTTTTGATATGTTAGAGTATCTTAAAAGACACTCCATCTACCTCTTGGACCCAATTTCCCAAAATAATTAAGGTAGTGTGGGAGTAAGTGACACAAACCTAATGTCATAACTTGGATAAAATAGATATACTTCCAATCCATGTCACATATGGGTTGGAAGAGACAGACTTCGAAGGTACTTAGTTCAGTACGTATACTTAACCATTGGAAGAAGAATCTAATTTCTCCTTTCATGAACTCTATATTTTTATGGAGTATAGGGAATAAGCAAGTTCAATCCCTTCAACACACAAAACTGTAAGCTTACCTAAAAAGCACTTTTAACCACTTCAGTTCCAATTCTTTATAGTCAAATCCAATTGATTTATTACTAGATTCGTAAATCTTTTGATAGCTAGAAGGTTCAGATTTATGGGTAATCAAGTATATGTTGTCATAACAAGTATGGACATCATTTAATGTGATGAAAAACTAGGCTTATGCCTTACCTTCACGTGTATTAAATCACATATATCAAAATG
The DNA here is from genome assembly GCA_949673415.1 of Euphorbia schlechtendalii. Lineage (NCBI taxonomy): Eukaryota > Viridiplantae > Streptophyta > Magnoliopsida > Malpighiales > Euphorbiaceae > Euphorbia > Euphorbia schlechtendalii. The sequence continues at coordinate 12,644 of CATIWQ010471936.1, read as the reverse complement.
AATAAGTTGCAATTTATTTTAGTTCTAGTTCATTTTGAAATGGAGTATAAGTTTGATTTCCTTTAAATGGAACTCATCACATGGTGATAATTTAAATATTATAAATTACCCATCACATTAAGCCTGGATAACGTATTTTTCTTAGCTTATGTGACATAATCGCCTATGCGATCTAATAATATTTTCTTTTAAAAGAAGAGTTAATATGTGAAAAATAAACATTATCCACTTGATAATTTGTAATGCTTATTCATTACAATAAAACTATTTGTTTAAGAACTAGACTTGTAAATCTACAATTCAAGAATGAAGAAACTTAATCTTTCGAAATATTCAAAGATGAACCTATTATTCATTAAAACATATCACAATTTAAATTTTGACAAATAATATGAGAAAACAACACATGATGTAATTACTGGATTTGCGCTCATTACAAATATAGTCTACATGTGTCAATCTATAGGAATTCAACTCATTTTGATGTTTATATAAATTTCAATATATCTCATATAGGTTGTCGAAAGTACACAAAGATACTGTGATCCATGCTCATATTACATGTTGCACTTGAATCTAATCCACAAAAGATAAGATTCCATCGACAACATTGAGCACAGTACAATATAGTTCACTTTAGAATATATTACGTGTACCATTTTGGACATAGTGCTCTATTGCATAATGCCTCTATATTGGCAATTTAGCATATCACATTTGTGATTTTACTATTTATTGCCTTTGGACATATTAATTTATGTTCAAATGGTTTAGACCCATTTGCATTGTTCTTCTTCCTTTTTTAGATTTTCTAATGTAAATTAACATTTGTTGTCTTAAGAACTGTCTCCTTAAGACTTTCTGTGAGCATGGGATTTTGTACCAGCTCGCGCATTCGATGATGGTTTTTCGGGATTTAATTCTTGAATCACACAAGTTTGGATTATCCAACGATCTTCAAATGGGAGATCTCCTCCTCACCAAATTATATTTCGGGGCTTAAATAAATATTCAAGACCATAAAAGTATTTGAAAATCTTAAAATAAATATTTTAAGAACTTGAATAAATATTTTTAAGGACTTGTAAAAATTAGGCTTCACAATAAATTAATTAATTAAAAGGTTTTTTATTTATAAAAAATATAATAAATAATAATAATGTTAGAATGAGGCTGACTGGCCTCGTCAGCAAATGCTGGCGAGGCCAGCTCTAGCCTTGCTAGCATTCAGGCGAGGCCAACACCACTTCGCCGCCAAATCGACGAAGGGTAGGGGTTTACCTAGTCGAATCCGGAAAATTCCTCTATAAATAGTAGGAGAATTTTCAGTGGAAAAGGACAGGGGATTTTAGCAAAAAAACGGACGAAATTACTCTGGTTTTTCAATAGTAACATTTCTTTTCATCTTTAAAAAAATCTTTTCCATTTATTTTCGGATTAAAAGCTCGTTTTGATTCTGAATTAATTTATTTTTAATATCAATTTCTTTTAATCACAACCAAACAAAAACGAACAAGGAATACTCCTCAAGATCAATCGGATTGTTGAAGTGGATTCGTCCCGAAAAGGTAAGCCTCTGAGTTCCTAGAGTTGCTTCTTGTCGTGTTGACCAAGGAATTATTTATGATTTCTATTGTTTAATTTTTAATTCTATTAAATTGTTCATTTTATTGTATTTATTTTATTATTATGTAAACTTTCTTCCTCCTTCCCTTTCTTTTTAATTTATTCTATTGCGGAGATTCTCTAACATTCATGTTAGAATACCCCCACGAAGGGAATAAAAAATTAGTCCCGGATAACAGTCCTCACATTTTTGCTATGCAATCATTTTAACTAATTAAATATGAGCAATCTATATGTTTATAAAATGAATCATTTTTTTCCTAAGAGATAAAATTTTTTCAATCTCTTATGTTTTAATTAGGCTACACGGGCCTCCAAAATCAAATCGAACATACGTGTAAATATTCATGGTGTGCTGTACCTTGTGCTAACCTTTGTGGATGTAGGTTGATTGGGTTAGATGTATGCCTGGATTTTATATTCCTTCGGGTATTGCAATTTTCATTTTTAAAGGAAATGTAATAAATAGATTAGGCGGGCAGTTGCATCCCCTGAGATTTTGTAATTTGTAATTTTTATTTTTTCGCATTTATTTACTACTTTATATATGAATTTATTGCTTTCCGCATGCACGCTAAATCATACTTTATAAACATGAAAATGACTTAAGTTTGAATATGCACAATTAAGAGACGTGGTTTTCTGTAGATGTAATTTAATGTGATCCAACAAGAAGTAAGCAACTTATCCCGAACCCGAATCTTTGTTTTTAGTGGGCCATTCTCCGGATGTTAAGCCTCATGGGACTTTAATTGTTGGAAGAGCAAATCTAGGTGGCGACTCTACACTACGAGACATCAATTTTGAGTTTTGACCAATCTAAATTGACTTTGTTTTCTCTTTTAAACCTTTCAGGTCTCCAACCCAATATTTTATTTTTACAAAAACACCCCGGTGGACTGGGCCTCGTATTCTAGCACGCTCTCGGCCCATCGCTTTCGTATCGTCCACTCACAATGGTGACTCCGCTGGGGATATTTTCTTAAACTTTTTTAAAAAGGTTTTTTAGATCTTAGATACATGCCTAAAATTGTTGATCACATTATTTTGTATTTTCTTAATTAAGACATATTCGTAATATCGCATTGCAATGAAAGGGATTAGCCCATAAGTCTAATGTACCCTATTATCGCGAAGCTTACTCTTGTACTCATCTGCCTCATTGAGAAAAGATAGTACTTAAGCGAGTGGAGCACTTATTACCATATCGCATGTACCTCCCTCATTTAAACCTATTTGGAGAGAGGGTTGGAGTGTATTTTAGTGCAACAAGAACCTTCTACATCAGCAACCCAAAAGCAAACCTCATGCAGATAACCCACAGGCATTTTCCCTAGGGTGTTACCCAACAAACATCATGCATTATATCTTTCTTGTAGTACCCTTGTGATACTAAGATGAACCAAACTTAGAATAGAGACTAACCAAAAAACCCTACGCGTGGGAGTTGTATGTTGAAAGTTTGCACGTTGCATGCTATGTACAAATGTGCCATCTAACCACAAATCTTAGTGCAGACACTTAATCACAGACACTCTTGATATTAAAACAATGAAAAATGGACATAGCATGTTCTCATCATCATGATAACTATTTGGCATCGCTCATACTTAGGATTAGTTGACACTCGAGATCGTGTCACCTTATGACAACATGAAACCAATTAGAATCATAAAACATCATTTGCCACTTTTAGCGTGATGTTCACATGATGTCCGACTCTTAGCCCGTATAGGGCAAACATACCTTTATACCCAAATTTTTTTCGCGATGCCCACTTGGTGTTCGATTCATAGCCCACACAGGGCAATTACAAATACTAAATAGCCCAAACGAGGCAAACACGAACCCCATCAATATTTTCTCCACATCATGTGATATCCCTATTGATATCCGAATCCAAGCCCACAAGGGGAGAACTCATTTCAAAAACTCTACCTTGCCAATATTCGAGGTGTACTACACACCCGAACAATCCACCCGCAAGGGGTAATGATTCATGCATCACCACATACCTTTTAAGTGATGACCACACCAGCTTCCGAAACTCCACCCTAATGGGGTCAAAGAACCAAAACACCCATTTAATGGCTACACATAGTAGTTATTTTCATGCACTTTATATTTTATGCGATTTCATCAGCGTATATCGCACTGCTTACCTGAAATCAATTGAACATTTTCATTTCATTAGATCTAGTCATCGTAGGAAATCTCGAATTATCGACCTATTACCGCACATGTAACTTATTCACTTTATCCCAGTTACAATACATCATCCTATTACGTTATCACATGGGTAGCATACGGATCTCAAATCCACCCGTAGGGGTTGGACCTTCATTTTAACATTTTATCACCTTATCTAATGATTAACATCGCTTGTTTCAAATGGACTGACAAACACGCTACTATCTCGCATCATGGCATGTTAACCCTTTGTGTATGCAGGCATAACATTAACATCTCACGCATCTATCATGCATCATGATATAATGTGTATGTCTTGATGATTTTCTTGTGTAACTCAGCTAGGAAAAAGCTTGTTCACCAAAAGGCTTGGAAAAGGCCTACTCACCTCTTACTCTGCATTTCTCCGATCATGACCACTTTAGAGGGGTTCCGTACACCGATTCCAGCAAAGACTCTGGTTTGGAATGAGGCCAGCACACTCTATTCAATTTCATCTAGACTAATAGCATGGCTAACTTGCAAGAAGAAAATGTGGGGGATGAACAGACTCTTCTAGCAGGGCAGAATCCATAAGCAAATCAATCATCAGTGAGCGCTGAGATTACAATCGCTCTAAAAGCCTTCATAAACAATGATTAGTTTGCATCACTAATTGGTCGTCATGCTAGACCCGGTCAGCTCAAGGAGAGGGCTAATGATGTGATGTCCAATCCAGATATCACTCTTAATGCTGGTGGTTTAGCCATACCTAAGGGACCTTCTCCTTCTACTACAGTGTTCCTAGTCACTGCAACTCCCGCCATTTATCAGTTTGGTCTGGGAAAGGATAGTCGCAAGTTGGTTAGCTTGGGTATAATTTCACAAGAACTTCCCAACCACAGGTCGAAAGTCTATTCTTCCTGGGGGTAGCCAGGCCAATCAGTATTTGCACTAAGGGCAATGGCGTTGATAGAAATCAGGCCTTTTTCCAACTATATCCCATTCATTTAAGGTTTTCAGGGGCAGCTCAACCGTCGATTCTGAGTTGGAATGCTTCTGGATCTTCGTAGTTTCAACCCATGCCCTATCAGATGTTTCAAAGCAGGGGCAATACGATCAAGGAAGTCAGTATGGTGGTTACCTAGGAGTTGGACATAATGTTCTCCAGCAACCGGGGGAGGTAGAGTTATGGCAGTAGTTCTTGACTACCCACGGTGGTCATCTTATGCATGGTTAGATGGGTATGTTCCCTGCATAGTCAACAGTTAGGGATGAGGATACATTACCACCGAACTTCACAATGTCATAGTTCGAGAAGTACATAGGCACCACAGACCCTCGCACCAACATGGTGCACTATCAGAATGTGATGAGGGTCTTTAAGGTGAATGATTGAATGATGACTAAGCTCTTCATCATCACCCTTGGCAGTCCTGTTAATTAGTGGTACAACCGCCTCCCCGTTAACATTGTGATCGGGGTCATCTCTCCTAAGCCATGGTCGAGCATTATGGCTTTAACACCCTAATGATCACCATGATGCAGAACCTGGAGGTAGTGAAGCAATAACAAAGTGAGAAATTCAAGTCTTATTTCAAGGGCTGGATGGCCACACAGGTCAGGCTCTAAGCTCTAAGCTCGCTTGAGTTTCTCGGAGATGATAGTGAAGCTACTAGATAGAGCATTACCGTCTTATAGAAGCAACATTGGGTTTGAATCTTTTAACAGCTACTAGGAGGTGTTCGTTAGGGTTGAAAAGATAGAGTGTTATGACACAATGGAGGAAGTAACAGGGAAACCAGATAGCAAGCCCTGGTATAAGAAAAATGAGTCTAAACTCGTTTAGTTTAAGACAAAGCAGCTCGTGGTTCAGTTGGTGCAGGCAGAAGGTGTAGCTGCTATCCGAATGTCTAAGGAGGAATACCATGAAATTTGCCCCTAAACGGCCAATCTTTATTTTCTATTCACCAAGCTTCGGGAGCTCAAACAGATGGAGAGCTTAAAGAAGTACACTCCTCCTAGGCTTGAGGATAAGAATAATTTCTACTCTTATCATGTCACTGTGGGGCATTGAACAAATAATTGTAAGGAGTTGTTAAAGGTTATTAAAAAATTGGTGGATGATAAGATCATTCACGAGCCAGACCTCAAGCCTAGGATAAAAATGAACCCTTTGCTAAAATTTAAGGTAAAGGTGGGAATGATCAGCTCTGGAATAGAGGAAAGAAGAGTGCTGAAATGCATGTCCGAGAGCCTAGGGGAGTTCATGATGGTAGTCGGGATAGGGATTGATCCAAATCATGTTTCGAAGATGACGGAGGAAGAATCAGGTCGCCATAGATTTAGAGGCGAAATCGAAGGTTATAAGGTTAACCTAGCTGGGATGTCGATGTTTACCAGCAAGAAACCTACGTCGCTTCTTGTAGCGAGGATTTCATCGGAGGAAGTAGCACCTAGTGGGAACCAAGAGTATGTGATGACGATTGAGTCAGGATTAAACCCATATGTAGTTACGGATATGCGTGAGGCATAATCAAGAAATCGAAAGGTTGTGCACCTAGAAGAGGTTTCAAATATCAGCTTCAATTTGGCTGGTATGTCTATTTTTTATGGGAATCATGCTCCGTATTTCCAACTCTTTAAGTTCTACACTTTGTGCCGGGCCAGGGCCTTTCACCGGTAATGATGGCAAAACTATTTCCTTGCTCTTTAGCAGGGGTGGCAAGCCAATGGTATGAAATGTAGTTTGAGTAGATTAAGAGCACTTGGAATAACATCACTACATAGTTCTAGTCAGAATTTTCATTCCTTGAACGACCCAGACAATGCATGTTAAATTTGTTTGCATGCAAATAAGGGGATGATAAAACATTCATGAGCTATCTTCTACGATGGATGCTCATTTATGTAATAATGTCAACAAGACCAACCGAACAAGCTGGTGTTTGATTAATCATAGAGGGAGCGCGCAGTTGGTACCGCCATCATTTGTCTAGATTTATAAACCCTTCATTTGATGAACTATCTTACCATACCCACCATCTGGATAGAGAATGTTTCCTAGGGACTCATAGTGTCCTGGAAGTGGGGTCAAGGATACCCTCCAATTCGATTTTTAAGATGCTATCGAGGTCCAATCCAGAGGTGATTGGGTTAACTGACGATGGGCATGATATGGAGGTGGATCGGTTGGCCAAGGTTTTCTCATCGGACAGGATAGAAGCTAAGGGGGATGTAATGGAGGTAGACTCCGAGAAGGTGCCACAACAAGTGCCTATTGACCTGGATGCTTATATTTTGAAGTCCATGATGATGAGGAACAAGATGATGGGGTCTCGATGGAAGGCGAGACAATTGTATATGGAAAGAAATCGATTAACCTAGATGCCTACCATTTGAAGTGATCCTGGGATAAATCGGATGATGGGTATGACCAGTTCCCATGGGTAACTCCCACCGAGATGAGAGTGATTGAAGAAGGGGTGTTTAGTGTCACCTAAAGAGGAAGGGTCTTCCAGAGGGAAGATGCTGTAAAGCTCAATAACTCTACTCCCGAAGAGATCGCTAAGGAGCAGCCTGAACCACCACTCCCTCAGAAAGTGGATGAGGATGAATTGGATTTGGACCCCCTAGTGAACCAGCTTAAGGGGACTCAAGCAAAGTATGGTATCTGGAAGCTACTTGAGATTTCTCAATGACACAGGATAAGGCTGGTAAAGAGCTAGATGGTGCCTGCGACACCCACAATGTCAGCAGTGGAGATGTACACCATAATAGAGGAGGGAATCACACCCCACTAGCTACCGGCTATTGCGTTTGATCAGTCGGAGTTACCTCTAGAGCTCGGGGCACACAATAGAGAACTTTTCATCAAGGTGCAAATTTTTAACTGAGCGATTCTCTGTGTAATGGTTGATGATGGATCGGTCTTAAACTTGTGCCCATTGAAAGTCCTACCCCACTTAGGGCTTAGAGAAGACATGCTAGGAAAGTTCGACACTATGATTCGAGTTTATGATGACTCAAAGAGGGGCGTAGTTGGGACTTTCGAGGTAGAAGTAATTGCGGGAGGGGTGACTCCCAAAGTCAAGTTTACAGTGTTGGACATTCTAGTGACCTATTCTCTACTACTAGGTCGGCCATGGATTCAGGCCTTGGGTGCAATCCCGTCTACCCTACATAAGAAAATCAAGCTCATTCATAATGGGTAACCAGTAACCATTAAGGTGGATGAGGAGTCTGTCATGGCGGTCACCACATTCAAAGAAAGGGAAGCGCAAGGGGCCAGGGTGGTAGTGACCACCAAGGAGAATAAAAAAGAGTGCAAAGCTCCAAAGGGGTACCATTATTTCCTTGGTAGTTTGAAGGCGATAATGAAGAAGCAAGGATTCATCCTAGGTAATGGACTGGGTAAAAACCATCAGGGAATGATCAAGGTCATTGATCCTATTCTAGTCACCCCTAGACTAGGTTTGGGTTTTACCCTAAATCAGAAGATGTACAAACACAAGGGACCATTGTTTCGCAACATGGTAAGCATCTGCGAAGCTAAGGGGAATAAAGCATGCATATCTGGGAGAATCTAAGCTATTAATTCTGAATGGGGAGAAAGCCAAAGTGTTTAAGATCCTCAATGATATATTCAAATTCTCGGCTGGTAAGTTGATTGAGCTGCTAGAGGAACCCTCGCTGCCTAAGGAGAAATTAGTTCTTGCCTTCGAAAAGATAAAAGATGAGAGTGACCGTTCAAGTATCCAGTTTGAACCATCACCAAAATGATGAAGCAAAAGGGCGATATCCAAGACCCGGCTGTATCTAATATAGTCAAACTCCTGGTAGAGAAGCTGGTTCAGGCCACAATAGAGGAAAAGGTGGTTCTCGATGCACCCGCACCAATTGTGACAACCCAAGACCCTCCACTTGTGGAGGAAGAAAATGATGATGTAATTCTGAATAATTTTGATATTTTTGACATAAACAATTATGCATATGAGGCTCACTCAATGAAACCTAATGATATTGCTTACTTGTTTGATGTTCTTCTATATGGAACCATGCATTCATATGATCATATACATAACGTCTTTAACATTCATGACACATCATTAAATGAGGTTAATTTGGGTATAAACAAATAACAAAAAATGGTGACAATTTCCAATGATTTGACTGCTGATAAAAAAGGAGAGATAATAGATGTACTTAGACGTCACGTGGTAGCCTTCGCTTGGTCATACGATGACATGTCCAGGGTTGATACGTGTGAGCACGGGATTTTACTCCCCACTCGTGAATTCGATGATGAAGCTGTAATTTATTTTTCTCTTGCTAGTTTTCACCTTTTACAAGTTCCTGAATTCATCTGGAAGAATCTCACTTTATTTCTTTAAAACCTAAACACTTTTCATTTAAACTAAGCATAAGAAATCTAAGAAAAAAGAGCCACATCATTAAGGACATGGCCATGATGTTAACGACATGGCCACTATCGTTAACGATATGGTCAATATCGTAACGACATCACTAATGTCATTAACGACATTGACATTGTAGTAGAATAAAAATTGCATTTTCTGCAATTTTCAGCCAAAAAGGTGACTTTTTCCCACATGCTCTAACATTTTCACATGCTTAACCACTCCCCCACCTTACCTAGGATAATTCACATCAAATCTTTGATGGATATGACAAAATATCATTAACAAAATCATTTTGATGTCATTAATGACATTGCATTGGCATAATCATGATTTGCTTCATTTGACTCCGTTTCGAATCGTTTAGGCCCGGAATGACCCACTAAGATCCTTTTGAGTTTGGAAATGCATCATCGGGAGTAAAAAACTTCTAAATTGTAATTTTTTAGGAGTTATATATGATTTTTTAATGTATTAATATATTAATTAAGGTTTAAAGTAGTAACGGAAGCGCTTCGGACCATCCAGATCGATATCGCCCTTCATACGGAAGTCGATATGGATGACATCGTTACCGTTGTTAACCCAAACAATGACTATGTTATTCATGTTCGGCCTAGACTTATGTTTCAAAATTATTTTTAGGTCACCCCCATGAAGGGAACTGAAGTTTGCAGATAATTGACCCAACAATATAACATGCGGTATATTCACTAATAAAAATGACCAACATAGTTGAAAAAAATGAACCATTTTTATAAAATAAGGACTTCAAAATCTCCATTATTTTTACCTCAACCACATGGGTCTTGCCACAATCTGAACTGAGCATACGTGGTACACTTAGTACATATTTGTGTTGTAGAATATCCCCTATGCTAACCTTTGTGGATGCATGTAATTTAGGATAGATGTATGTTAGGGTTTAATTTCCTTTTGGTATTACATTTATTAAATGTAACATTTGTTAAATATCAATGTATTTAGCTAATCTGTAAATCCCCCATCCCATGATGTAACTAATCCCGTAGGTTAGGCATATTTACTTTCCTATGTGTTTACTTTCTCGTACTTTATTTATTTACCGCTTTTCGCATGCACATTAACAAAAACATAAGCCGACAACATCTAGATTGAATTGAAGTATCATAAAGGTGGTTTCCAAATGGGAATAATTTTAACTCAAATAACGTTGAAGTAAGTAACTCATCCCGGACTCGAATAATTGAACTATGGTATTGCTTAAGCCTAACGGATCTAAGCTGTACCAAATTTTCCCGGAAGAGCTGATCCGGGTGGTGACTCTAAGTACCATAGGCTAGAGGTTCTGATTTTGAGTCTATTAAACTTATTACACAAACAAGTTTCTTTCTATAAACAAAAAACCACACCATTTTCAATCAAGAAAACCTCCATGCCCCATCTCACGGGGTCGGTGCCTCGCAGCGACCGTGCGGGTCCGACATCGTTCGCTCATAATAGGCAAATTGATGAACATCATATCCCGACCAACCCATGAATCAAACCAGTCAAGCAGAAACTGCATCGCCTAAGACCAAAATGGGTAGAAAAGGTCAAGGTAGAATTAGCGAAATAGATCGAGGCCAAGTTCCTAGAAGTGGTCGATTAACAAACATGGTTAGCCAACATCGTCCCTGTCACGAAGAAGGATGGTAAGGTTAGAGTTTACGTGGATTTCAGAGATTTGAATAAAGCCTCTTCGAAGGACGACTTCCCCCTACCCCACATTGAAGTCTTGGTTGACAATGCAGCTAGGGTAGCTATGTACTCATTTATGGACGGGTTCTCAAGATATAACCAAATCCTAATGGCCATAATAGACAAGGTTAAATGACCTTCATCATCGAATGGGGCGTATACTATTACAAGGTGATACCGTTTGGGTTGAAGAACACCAGGGCAACATACCAACAGGCTGTGACTACTTTGCTTCATGACATGATCCATAAGGAGGTCCAGGTCTACGTGGACAACATGCTTGTCAAATCCCTCACCAGAGAAGAACACTCAGTTGTGCTGGATATGTTTCTTACTAGGATTGAGAAATACAATCTACGTCTGAACCTAAAGAAGTGTGTATTCGGGGTAACATCTGGGAAGCTTCTAGGCTACATAGTCAGCCAAAAAGGGATTGAAATGGACCCTGACAAAAGCTGACCTATTAAAGAAATGCCTGCACCAAAGACATAAAAGGAAGTCTGTTTCTTTTTGTAATCCCTGCAATATGTCAGCAGATTCATCGCCAGGCTCACCACAATCTATGAACTGATATTCAAGCTGTTAAGAAAAGACAAACTAGTGGTTTGGAACGATCAATGCCAAATTACTTTTGACAAGATTAAGAAATACTTGATAAATCAACTGGTCCTCTGCCCACCAATACCCGGAAAGCCATTATATTCTGTACCTAGCAATAGAGGAGTCATCTGTTGGAGCAATGCTATTCCAAGAACACGAAGATATACGTGAACATACTAACTAAGTAAGAAATTGCTAAAATATGAATCCATATAGACTTTGGTGGAGAAAATTTGTACAACTATGGTTTGGCTAACAAGGAAGTTGCGCCATTACTTTCAATCCTATAGAATCCAAGCAATCGCGAAGATCGACCTAATGAAGTATTTGTGCCAATCACCAACCCTAGCCAGGAAGCTCTCACGGTGGTTACTCCTGTTATCGGAATTCGACATCAAATACGTAACCAAGAAGGTAATCAAGGGATGGGCAGTTGTAAAATTTCTAGCTAACCAACCCTTAGACTCCGACTACATCGAAGATCTAGATTTCCAATGAACAATTAGCACTTGTCGAAGAAGTCTGAACAAAATGGAAAATGTTTTATGATGGTGTGATGAATATAAATGGGGCTGGTCTAGGTGTTATTTTGATAACCTTGTAGAACGAGGTCATACCACTATCAGAACGCTTGGAATTCCCCTTAACGAACAATGGCGCAGAATACGAAGCTTGTCTATTTAAGTTAGAGGTACTCAAGAAAGTGTGAGCAAAAGAAGATTCAGTGGTTGGGGACTCTGCTTTAGTTCAGACAAGTCACTGGAGACTAGGAAATCAAAGAGGAATCACTTCATCCCTACATAGAAGTTGTTAGGAAAGCATCCTAAAAGTTTACAAGGTGTGTTTTCAAACATGTGCCAGGGGATAAAAACCAAATGACCGATGCTCTAGCTATGCTGGTGTTAATTAAACCTGTTCGCGGGGCGGGCTTGGACACGCATTTTTTTAAAAAGCCCAGCCCGAGCCCGAGCCCGAGCCCGAGCCCGTCAAAGCCCGAAGATTTATGGGCCGGGCTTGGTTTTTATATAAATACCCGAGCCCGGCTCGACGAATAATTTTATATATTTATTATATATTTATACATTAAATTTATTATTATTTTAAGATTTT